>JAUKNK010000372.1:2500-172500 GCA_030765055.1 Mantis religiosa | reverse complement strand
ATATAATATAATCCTGAGAACGAAATAACATATTTCCACATATGAATTGTTTCTTTCCCAAAGCACCCACACGGAGTTCCTGGTACCATTCTCCATTTTTCCGGGCTCACTTGAGCATCACTAAACCCATTCCATACACCATCCGAGATGGCTTAACGTTGGAGGACGTAAATAAAAAAATAACAAATTGAATTCCCCGACTAATTTTAATCTCCTACTATTGTAGCGATATTTATTTTTGCACGTTATCTGCACTGATTCAGAAACCACCACACAAAAAAGCATAGATGTAAGATAGTGTGTATTTTGTTATTGAAAAGTTTTGAAGCAATTTCAATGCTAATTGGTTATGAATGTATCTTAAATGAACTTAAAAAATAACAAAATGTCAGAAATGGAGCAACTACGTACCTTCTTTCCGGAAAGGATGCTCGATTTCTCTCTTAGACTGAAGAAACACAATTTTATTACACACTTAAGTGTCTCAGGTACTTAGCCTTTCAATCAAAAAGGTCGTTACAGCACAACAACACATTACTGACCCATAGGGATCAGATTTTGAAAAGCTAATCCGAGTCGCTTGCCTATTCGAGACACGCGCACCTACCTCACAAATGCAAGAACGTAGAATGCAATGACACATTTTAATATTTTTTTCTATTACTTGTACGCTTTATTTTACGGAATTATATCATGGATCCAAATAATATTGAGTATAAGAAATGGCTGTGCATTGTGACTGTAGTCTGGTATATTCTCCTTCGCAGCTTTCACGTCATGTTTTGTTTTTGCAAACTTAATGTTATGTGTGATACTTTTAAGCTCATTATGGAACATTGCGGACCATTTCATAATCTACGAAATTTACTCCTGCACAAGCATTATGTGCCCAGTTAAGAGATGCTACCTATCATTCTGTTGAACACATTATACGTACAGACACGAGCAAATGTATTCCGATGTGGGCAAGACTGAAATACGCGAGGGAGGCGGATTTCTTATCAGTTAGTTGCGCCAGGATGATTCAGTTTCCTTATACTTGACCAGCGAGTTTGCTGCACAGGTATTTAAGCCTCAATGGCAAATAAAATGAATTTTGACATATGAGACGTAGATGGTTTTATATAACTCTCTAGTATCAACCTAGGTATGTATCGATCATTTTTCTAATTACGTTAGTTCCTCTCTCTGGCACGCGCGCACGCACACACGCACACACACACACACACCTCAACCATTTTAATCTCTCTTTCTTCTTTGTAAATACATTTCCAATACTCAAATTAGTAGTTTTATCTGGAAGGAAATACTTCTACCTTTCATAGATTAGCGATATTACAATGTTAGACTATGTGGTATTTAAAATTAATATCTAAAGTTAGTGTTTAAAATTTATATCTTGTTCCAAAAATAAATACATTAATTATTTTTTGTCACAGTTCTCATGAACAGCTTATATGAATATACTACGACAATTAATATAGCCACCAAAATAATATATATTAGACCTTTAACGACCAACGAAATAAATCAGATAAATATTTTGTTTGATAATAGAGCAGGTTTGTCAGGTTATTGGAATCCAGTAATCTGTAGGTTTAGTTATTTCGTTAAGGTAGCACGTAGATTATATCTGCAAAATTTGAAAATTGTTTTGTGTAATATGATTTAGAAATGAAAAACGTTAAAAGTGAAATTTGCATAATAAGGCCTGGTATAGTAATTTCCGGAAAGCGGGTAATAAGATATGCAGATTTGATTTTATTTTATTTTCGGTCGACTATATAGACCTTAGGTACCTATGTATTTTCTATTGTCTATGCTGCTGATTCGTATATGGATGCTTTCCTATCAGTTATATTCCGTAGATAACACTCATTCTCAATGTCATTAATATCTTCAGATTCTTATGTAAGGAATATTAAACAAATATATAGTGTCCAGTTCGTAAACATTTGACTGCTGTTATTCCCTAAAATGAAGTAGAGAGGGAAATTTACTTTCGTAAGTATTATTGGTATACACACTAATGAACAGGAGGGCCAAAGAGAATCCTGTAAACAGAACATGTCAGCCTTTATCTATGCTCTATATCTATCACAAACGCAAAAAATGTCAAAATTTTCGATTTCTGTTTAGTTTATTTGTTATTTACTGACTTAAGCGGGGATCAAGGACGAAATTTCATTTTATATTCACCGGGATAATCCAATAAGTAAGGACCATTTTGGCATTTAAAGTATTCCGAAATAAAGAATATTTTGTTATAAGTGTATATCACTTATAAAATTTTAACTTACACTGTATTTCCATATAATCACTCCCGGTATTTAAATTTTTGGCATATCTGACCGTAGAGCTATTTAGAATTCTTCTACTGGAGATAGACTTCTAAGTGTAGTAATGCAGACACGGTTTCACCAACCAAACAACGATAAATGAAAGACCAAGAAAGAAATCTGTAGCTATTCTAGAGTTACACCAGTTCGTGTTTTCTTGATTCTTCAAATCATTTGTGAGTAGCGGTTTTACGGATCCATTTTCGAATTATTGTATACTTTACTCCAGTTTCTAGCGCTTCTTTCGCTGAATTTATGCACCACTTTACACTTCCTCTAATTGACTGAACATTTCTGCACATTTCAACTTTAAAACATGTAAAAATCCAAAACCTCACGCCTTGCAATCGGCAGAAGTTTGGGCCACATAATTCATTTTGGTCAATAAAGAATACGAGGGCTGTACAATAAAGAATGAACATATCTTTTTACGGTCATAATTTTTCGCACTAAAATTCAATTCTATTCTATTCTGTTAGCTTAATGTGAAACAAACGCTCCATAGTAGTTATATTGTTGGTACTCCTGGTTCCCGCCTGTGAGAACCAGGCAAGTTCAGATATGTTCAGTATCGCCTACCGCTGCAACAGAGGTAACACGCGAGGAACAATATGCGGCTTTAAAATTCTGCTTTCGTCTCAACAAATCTTCAGTTGAGGCCTATACAATGTTACAGGAGGCCTATGGAGAGTCTGTTCTTCCCTAAAACACAGTTCGAATCTGGTTTAATATGTTTAAAGAGGGAGACAGTTTCAAAGGAAGTTGGACCCGGTGCTCCAGTTAGTGCTCTTAAGGAAGAATACATCAGCACTGCTGCTGCCATTGTGAGAGAGGACCGACGAATTAACTTAAGATTACTTTCTGAAATACTGAACATTTCATTGGGTGCCACCCACAAGTTGGTGACGGAAACATTACACATGAGACGTGTTTGTGCGCGATGGGTACCAAGACTGTTGATTCCCAAACTAAAGGACATTCGCATGCAAGTCTGCATGCAGTTAAAGTTGATGTTAGAGAAAGATTCGGAGTTTCTTTCAAATGTAATCATTGCTGATGAAACTTGGCCACATCATTTTCATCCTGAGAGCAAACAGCAAAGCTCAGTGTGGAAATCTTCTTCATCACCAACCCCTAAAAAAGCAAAAGTGGTTGCTTCTGCTGGGAAAGTTATGGTCATCTCATTCTTTGATATTCATGGAAAGGTTTATCAGCATGTTTTACCTGCACGCAAATCAGTAACTGGATAATACTAGAGGGTTGTTCTGTAAACATTGCAGGTCCATATCAGGCACAAAAGACTACATTTGCGTGAAGCTGGCTGGATGCTGCACCACGATAATGCTCGGCCACATATTGCCAATGTTTTTGCTCAATATCTTGCACAAATCAACGTGAAGTGCATCCCTCACTTTCCCTATAGTCCGGAATTAGCCATATGTGGCTCTTTTCTATTCCCTAATTTGAAGAAACGCCTTCGTGGGAGGCATTATCCATCATCAGAAGCAGTGGTGAAGGCTGCGGAGGCGAATTTGAAGGATCTCTTAATAAATGGTTTCCAGCATGTCTTTTAAGACTGGTAGAAACAGTGGGACAAGTGCATCGCATTCAGGCGAGACTATCTTGAGAAGAACCTTCAGAACTACGAGGGGGAGTAAAGTACGTTGTCAAAATAAGTTGTGATCATTCTTTGTTGAACAAACCTTGTACATAAAAGCTAACCACTGTGGAAGGAAGTTTAGCTAACCATGGACATAAGAGTGGCAACAATCTGCACAACGGATATGCACAAGTGATCAACATGTGTTGAATTTTCCTCTTTATTTTATAGATGAAGCCACAATATGCCTAATTTAAGTACACGTACCTTCAAAAAATGTACTGCATATACCATTTTACTCTCTGAATTCTGCTCCACCTCACAGAACCAGAATGGTAACTTTACTTTGAAACAAAAGTTAAACTGGAGTCAGTCATCTAGGGGAAATTTTTCTCTATAAATTGGTATTACTTTTAATTGTGACTTCTGTTTGTTTAAGGCATGTGGTTTCTTTCTTTGCAATTATAGGGGTTTTTGTTTGAGTGTTTGCTTTAAACAGATTTTCCTGTGAAGCACAGTTTGTTATATAATTTTTCTTTATTTATGTCCCCCAACGTTAGGTCATATCGGACGATGAATTAAACGGGTGTAACGATGTTCAAATGAGTTCGGAGATCATGGAGCTTAGAGTTACCCTAAATTCGTATTTCAGGATAAGGGAAAACCTCAGAAAATAACCTTATCCATGTAACTCACCCTAACCGAGATTCCAACTCGGGACCTCTTGATTGTGAGGCAGACACACTACCATCTACGCTACCGAGGGGGGCTGTGTGTGTGACATAAATGACCCTCTTTATCAGGTACTGCTTAGGATAGCTAAGTTAAAATTTAATACGTTCAAAAATAAACTTCTTGTTCTTTACTTTCCATTTCCTTTTGTGCTGAGTTTATCAAAGGCTTCGGAGAACGAAATAGGGACATCCACCTACAGAGCTCTTCTGCCTATGATTCTGATGAGGCGCCAACGCCGCCCCCCCCTGGTCCGCGGGATCATCGGATAATAAGGATGGTCGAATCTCACGGGATGGAATAGCAGAGGGCAGTTCACTAATTGTTTTGGTGTAACAGAAGTTTCTTTGCTTTCCCAAACAGTAATTACTTATAATTAACGGAAGCGAACGATTTAATTAATATAACGAAGATGTTTTAAAAATTGTATCATTGAAAGAAGTGATCCTAACTTTCACTATTTATTTTGTAAATATATATCAGTAAATGTGGGTGAGGTATGATATAAACTTTGCAAAGTGAAACATTAAAAAATTTTATAGTTATAGAAGAGAACTTTTATGTTTCTCTTAATCAAATCCTTTGGTTCAGAATTAATTTATTAATTTCCCTGGTACTTAGGTATTGCAGGTAGAGAAATATTGCGTCAGATATCTGGATTGCACTAGATGAGCAGATTTTGTGATACACTGATCATAAAAGGCAATTTCAAAACAGCTGAGTATGTGGTGTGTGTGCGTGTGTGTGTGTGTGTGTGTGTGTGTGTGTGTGTGTGTGTGTGTGTGTGTGTGTGTGTGTGTGTGTGCATGCGTGGGCGGGTGCGTTCAACTGCGTGTTTAAACAGCAGTGAGTTTTCAAAATTATATATTTCTTGAAATCTAGGTATCGAATTTTTCAGTGGATAACCATTCCCCTTATTATATGTAGAAGAGAAAGTAAATATTAAAAATAACACCCTATTTGAGAAACGCATTAGCAAGGAATATCTCGGATATCTTTAACTGTAAACTTTTTTTTTTTAATTTACGTACTCCAACGAGTAGTCATATCGGACAACGAATGAAAAATAGTTGACATGATGATCCAATGAGTCCGGGGTCCATGGAGCTATAAGTTACCCGACATTCGTCGTTCAGGATAAGGTAAAACCTCGGAAAAACCTTATCTGGGTAACTCACCCTGAGCCAGATTCCAACTCGGGACCTCTTGTACGTGAGGCAGACAAGCTACCATCAATGCTACTAAGGTGGGCTTAACTGTACAGAAAATATATCTGACAAAAGTAATGCTTTAATGAGATCGACATTTTTGGTAGATTAACATATTTTTCTATAACTTGCGGGTTACTAGTTATGTAAAAATCGTCTAAATGAAGGAAATTTCAGAGACGCTTCACAGAAAGTTGAAAATGCATATTTTATTTTTCATAAAAAAGTATTTTAAATATATATTACTATAGTCAACATTGCTAAAAACGTTATTGATGAAGCCATGGATTTGCCAAATTTTTCCATGTTGGGGGTGGTCAGTGTTGGGGAGTTCTTCTTGCAAATTTGCGTTTCGTATCCTTGAGAGATGTTGAACTAAAATGCAAATTTTATTTGTGACAATGTGTTATTATGTTCTGGTGTTCACAGTCATTCTGAGACATACAAATACAAGCATAGTTATTGTTCTAAAATTATCATTTCGAATTAAGGGTCATTCTAGCGTGTGCTTCTTTGAAATTTCAATGCTAAACTTTCGGGTGAAATACAATTCTTCCGCAAAATATTATTAAGTGAAGAGAGATTAGTAAATTAAGCAGAATCTAACAGTTGACTGTTCAGCTATCCAATTACACTACAACCGGTTTACCTCGGAATATGAAATCGAAAAATGAAAGGAAGTGAGTATAATAAGTGTAAGCTTCAGGTATGTAGATTCAAAATAGTGAATACTCTGATAGGACTGCACAGTATTGTGAGATCGAGAGCTGTAAAAATTACTAAATATTGTGAACGAATACCTATCCGTGTCATTTCGTTTAGTCTACGCTGAAATTGATTATAAAATAACTGGTTTTGGTATCAGTTAGCTAAAAAAGGCTTCATAGGATAAAATGCACTCAGCTTCAATGGGTTTTCGTTGTAAATTATAGCAGCTATATTTTATTCTTTGTCTTTATGTTTTAATCTTTTCGGTTAACTTGCACAAACAAAATAGGCATCACTGTGCTACTACATAAGGCAAGATCAAATATTTTAGGTCTATGTTTGAATACAAATAGCAGGCAATGATTATCAACTGCAATGGGAATTTCATGACGTAGCAGGGAAAGGATGATCCATCGTAATCAGTTTATGCAGATAGCAAGCATAGAAAATGATGAAGCTACAATTAACAAAGAGAAACACGAAAAAGGAACGAAAGCACAGAAGTCTGATGAACACGTCATTCCCAACTTAAAGAAAGTTAAAGTACATGTTACACTTCAAATATCATTAAGTATGCGACAATGATACGGTATGGCTATAGTGGAAGGCTTTTCCTGCCTTCCACGACCTCTAAGCTTATGATTTATGTATAAACTAACAGGAATTGACCACGGGGAAACCTACAACTCACCCTAGGCCCATCATAAGCGCCATAGTCTCCTATAATTAATAACATATCCTCTCTTTCAAACTACAACCTGCAATACTTCATCAAAAGGAAGCCACCATCTACCCCACCACACCATCTAGGCTTATAAATTCATGATAACGCCAGTAAGAGTCCCATAATGGCGAAACGTTGAAGGCTCGTTGTCTTTGGAGCAGGATGACTTCAGCGACACCTCTATGCTCATTGAAAACTAACAGCAGCGCCATTATGAAACAAATGACGCATGAAAATATAGCAATGAATGCAAACGCATGAACAGAGTAGGCATTGATTGATCCGATTGTTATAACTGGTTAAAGAAGAAAGTGCTACATTCAGAAAAATGATTTACCCAGTGATTAATATTTACACAGCATGGCCATTCATTCTGGCTGCCCTTTGGGTTATGCTACTTATGGTGGTGATTTTTTACATCCTCCGTCAAATTTATTTGGCTCATATAGGGTTTGAGCAACAGCCAGGCGAAAATGTAATGGAGTTAAGGTAACGAACTGAATTATCTTCTTGGTGCTTCTTTTAAAAGCTTCTGTTTTAATGTTTTTAATAGCTTTCCTAATTACATCTTTCATATCTTACCGACAATTAAGCTTATATATACCGGTTTTAAAGCTTACTAATTTCAGGAATACATATTAATATGACATATTTTAAGTATAAATTTGTTAGTTTACTGACTACTATATAAGAGTAGAGTCAATAGACGTATGTAGAATGCTAAACATTTGTAGTCGTTTATGACTTACACATTCAGTATGTAACATTACCTCCAAGCAAGAAATAGTTATAGTCATTGGGTACATAAGTATCATTAAGATGTTTCCCTTCATTTCAGTTCCGTCAACATTGATAAAACCGAGGCTCCTCCAACAGCTTAAGAAATAACAACTAATACATGGAACACAGTATAAAGTAGAGATTCGTTTCATCTAAGTTTCCAATCTCGGAGGTGGCAGGTGGAGTTCTACAAAAATTTTCAAGAGTAACATGCTGTACTATGCTAAAACGAATAAGAAAAATATTCTTTCACTTCTTGTTAATTGGAACCCTATTTGCAAAATTTAAGGTCAATTAAAGTCAGCACTATACGAATATGGTTTTCTTATTATTTCTTTCCTCATTTCTACCAGTAATGTACTTTGTAGTTACATTTATATAATCTGTGGAAGTTTTTACAGTTTTCATATTACTTTTTGTAATTATTTCTTTATAGTAGATGTGGCCAGCTGTAGATGTAGGCTATGTATTCCATGTGTTTTGGAAAAGGCATAAATTGGAAACAATATTAGTAAAAATACTAGTGGGAGAAATAGCGGCAGACATAATCGTAATAGAAGTAGTATTAATATGAGTACATGCAGTGGTTGTAGTAGAAGTAGAAGATCAAGTATAGGTAAGTTTATCTAATAGCAGTAGACATATTAGTTATTATATTACAAGTAATAGTACAAGTAGTAACTATTGTGCGTAGTAGCAATGGCAGCAGAGAACCAATCCTTATAGATGGAGTCAACATAAAAAATTCAATGCCATGACCGGGATTTGAACCACGGATCTCCTGGTCTCCGTCCAGCCGTTCTTACCCATTAAGCTACCATGGCCAACTTATCCTTAACACATTATATTCTCCATTTGACTCATATATTTACTCGGTAAACCACTAGGGTTTCTCTCATTCGAGATACACCGTCTGTGGCCACTTACTATCCGCAGTACTTGAGTCCCAGACTTACTCTTTTAGAAAATTTATGGAAATTAATAATTTCTTTATGCTAGCCGTATATATGATAAGGTGTTTGATAGATAGAGTTAACTTTAAATTGATGCCTGAGGTTCTACCCCCATTAGTCCCGGACCCGTAGGACCGGAACACGGGCCTCCTGGGTTCATTTCCATAGGACAGTACCTATAATATAAACTGCTCCCCCCCCCCCGCTGCAGGATGGAAGTGGATACGCCACTTACGTGCCAATCCAAAATGGACCAGATACCAAATAGCCTAGGTAGGGCCACCGGTGATCTAGCACACCAGCTACTAGCTCTGCAGGCTAGCACCCGGGACTTATTAGACAACCCTCTACCCCCTCCGGGCGGCCGTAGCCTGGCCGGAGGTACCCAATTTCCCGTGGGTGTCGGGAACGCACTGCCCCCTCGAGTCCAACCCAATCCGAACAGCCCCCACTCAGGGAGGGGCTCGAATGTTCGACCCGAGGTTCCTCTAGTAACGTCAGAGGTACCACGAGTGCTAAGGAGATAGAGTCAACATGAAAAAATTCAATGACATGGGCCGGGATTTGAACCACTTAGCTCCTGGTCTTCCGTCCCGTCGCTCTTACCCACTGAGCTACCATGGCCAACTTGCCAACCTGACTCTATCGAAAACCTTTGCCTATACACGGCTAGTATTAAGATATGATTAATTTCCATCAATTGACTAAAACCAGTAAAATAGTAGAACTGATTTTAGTAGAAGTGCTAATATCATTAGTATCTACTAGTAATGGTAGTAGTGGTCGAAGTGGCAGAAGTAGATATAGTAGTAACGATGTAAGTAGTACAAGTAGTAGTAACAATGTAAGTAGTACAAGAGGTAGTAACAGCAGTAGAAGTAGTACATTAATCAGTAGTAGTACTACTACTACAAGTAGTGGTGGTGGCGGCGGCGGCGTCGGTGGCGGCGGTGGCGGTGGTGGTGGTGGTGGCGGCGGTGGTGGCGGCTGCGGTGGTGGCAGCGGCGGCGGCGGCAGCGGCGGCGGCGGCGGCGGCGGCGGTGGTGGTGGTGGTGGTGGTGGTGGTGGTGGTGGTCAATATATATCAAAATTGGTACTTTACCAGCACCAGGCTTTATAATCAAATTACTTCTTCTACATTAAGTAAAAAACTAACAATTAATGATCCTTAAACATGAGTGACCCTATTTTATGAAGTTTATTAAAGTTGTTACTATAAAAAGGACATTCTACCCTTCTAGTTTCTCAAAATACATTTAACATGAAACCTTTTGACACTTAAATTTTAGCAATCTGCTCCGTAAATATTCCAAATTCGTCCACATCTGGTTTTATAAAGAACATTTTAAACAAATAAATAATCTAGTGTTATGTACTCGAATGGCTTTCACTGTTCACTCGTCGGCAAACTGCTTTTTATTAATCTATATTGTTGCATCTGCTTCACGTTAATTTAAATACAACGTTTAAAGAAACCGTTTTATTCCATTTTTATTTTAAATACAATGGGAAAAAGAATTAAATCATTTTAATCAATTAAATCATCTGGACATTATGGCACAGCTGTGAGATTACCTTCTATTTGCATGAGCAGAAAGAAAAACGAACATCCAACTTTCATTTGAGAAAAATTTTAGGAACTGGATTGGATTGGACTGGACGGGACTGGATTGTTCGAAGGGGATTCGGCACTTCGACCAGACTGGACTTTTGTACTTATGCCCCCAAGTGGGGCACCCCCTGGAGTAAGTATAAGGTGAGGGGTAGCAGAGGGCGGCCGACCCCAAGGAGTCACTACAGTGCAAAGGGCCGTATCGCTATATTTTACTAGATATATACTGTGACTTTGTGGGTTCGTGAAATAAAAAGTCCAATTACACCACTCAACAATGTCCTTTATTTCTACCGACTTACAGTTTAACACTTGCCAATTACGCAAAATTACTTGCTGCACACAGTTACAATTCACCAGTTCGTACGTTACAATTTCCTTGTACTCGCGATTACATCAACTCCGATACTCATACACGGTTACGTACAGTCTTCCGTTGCACAATCCTTTCGTTCATTAACACGTCACTGACGAACACTGCCTTCTTACACCAAGAACTGTCCTCACTCACACACTAACCAACTGACTGACTCACTGACTAGCTGCAGCCCCTTTTATAGGCATCTCGCCGTCTTCTAGACGTTTCCAGATGATGAAAGATCCCGTAATTTCTGGAACCAGGTGGAAGAGAAACAGACCGCACAATTATGTTTCTTTCCCCAGTCGTCCCTGTCACCACTATAAGACAAACGAGGGGAGGGCGTAGCTAACATTGACCTCCCTCGTCTCCCGCTCTCAGCTTCTTTCATAGGGTGTTCCAACGCCCGCGTTACACTGCTCCCTCCTCAAAGCTGTTCGCCCCGAACAGCCCCATCGTAGCGTGCGAGGCGGTTCAGGTGTACCACCAGCATCTGCTCGGAGTCTCAGCCAGAAGTAGCGCTGCCGTAGTTTGTGAATCATTCGGTTCGCTCCCAGGTGTCCTCCTGAAGTACCGATGTGCACTTCCTCCAAGACTTCCGGGACCTTACTCCGGGGAAGTACCAACTGTCCTCTCTGTGCCTTCCCATCGGGTGACTCCCATACCCGGAACAGCACGCCCACTCTGGTCTTCAACGAGTCCCATTGGGCCCAGTGCGACTTGTAGGTGGCGCTCCTCGGTGCGATTTCCTCCCAGGTCGGTCTCGTCCCTGCGTCCACTTCCCTCAAGAGTGGCCCCAAGTCTGCGTCCGCCAGCTGCTCCCTCCTCAGGCCTGCGCTATCCCAGCCTTCAGCAGGCACTGCCACAACTTCTCGGACTGCTGCGGCACGCTCCTTCTCTTCCACTCTTGTGCGCTCATGGCCGTCCTGGATCTGCGATAGGACACCTCCAATGTAATGGTCGCTAGCGTCGGTGTCCACAGTGAAGGCGCCACCCGGTTGTGGGAAACCCAAAATTGGAGCACTGCACAGGGTCCCTTTCGGGTGCTGGAAAGCGTCTCCGGCGTCCTCCGTCCACACATAAGGCCGGTTTTCCTCCGTCAGGCGGGTGAGGGGTTTTGCGATGTTGTCGGCCTTTTCCTCTAAATCATTAAGGCGGTCGTCTACTTGGCCCATCCGCTTGCCCAGCTCCGTCACGTCATCCCTCACGCCGGCCAACTGTTCTTGAAATTTGGCGGCGAGAGCTCGTTCGCCACCTTCATTTCCGTGGTCAGTTCGGCCATCTTTGAGGTCATTGTCGTGGCCAAGTTGTTGTTAGCCGTTTCTATTTTTGCAGCGAGGTTTTCATTTGCCGTCTTCATTTGTTTCAACTCGGCGGTGAGGTTGTCGTTGGCCGTCTTCATTTGTTTCAACTCGGCGGTGAGGTTGTCGTTGGCCGTCTTCATTTCCATCATTTTCTCCAAAATCTTTTCCAATGCCGCGTCCATGGTTGTAATGTTCGGTGATGTTATCCCGCTTCCTGACACCAGTGTGACTTTGTGGGTTCGTGAAATAAAAAGTCCAATTACACCACTCAACAATGTCCTTTATTTCTACCGACTTACAGTTTAACACTTGCCAATTACGCAAAATTACTTGCTGCACACAGTTACAATTCACCAGTTCGTACGTTACAATTTCCTTGTACTCGCGATTACATCAACTCCGATACTCATACACGGTTACGTACAGTCTTCCGTTGCACAATCCTTTCGTTCATTAACACGTCACTGACGAACACTGCCTTCTTACACCAAGAACTGTCCTCACTCACACACTAACCAACTGACTGACTCATTGACTAGCTGCAGCCCCTTTTATAGGCATCTCGCCGTCTTCTAGACGTTTCCAGATGATGAAAGATCCCGTAATTTCTGGAACCAGGTGGAAGAGAAACAGACCGCACAATTATGTTTCTTTCCCCAGTCGTCCCTGTCACCACTATAAGACAAACGAGGGGAGGGCGTAGCTAACATTGACCTCCCTCGTCTCCCACTCTCAGCTTCTTTCATAGGGTGTTCCAACGCCCGCGTTACACTGCTCCCTCCTCAAAGCTGTTCGCCCCGAACAGCCCCATCGTAGCGTGCGAGGCGGTTCAGGTGTACCACCAGCATCTGCTCGGAGTCTCAGCCAGAAGTAGCGCTGCCGTAGTTTGTGAATCATTCGGTTCGCTCCCAGGTGTCCTCCTGAAGTACCGACGTGCACTTCCTCCAAGACTTCCGGGACCTTACTCCGGGGAAGTACCAACTGTCCTCTCTGTGCCTTCCCATCGGGTGACTCCCATACCCGGAACAGCACGCCCACTCTGGTCTTCAACGAGTCCCATTGGGCCCAGTGCGACTTGTAGGTGGCGCTCCTCGGTGCGATTTCCTCCCAGGTCGGTCTCGTCCCTGCGTCCACTTCCCTCAAGAGTGGCCCCAAGTCTGCGTCCGCCAGCTGCTCCCTCCTCAGGCCTGCGCTATCCCAGCCTTCAGCAGGCACTGCCACAACTACTCGGACTGCTGCGGCACGCTCCTTCTCTTCCACTCTTGTGCGCTCATGGCCGTCCTGGATCTGCGATAGGACACCTCCAATGTAATGGTCGCTAGCGTCGGTGTCCACAGTGAAGGCGCCACCCGGTTGTGGGAAACCCAAAATTGGAGCACTGCACAGGGTCCCTTTCGGGTGCTGGAAAGCGTCTCCGGCGTCCTCCGTCCACACATAAGGCCGGTTTTCCTCCGTCAGGCGGGTGAGGGGTTTTGCGATGTTGTCGGCCTTTTCCTCTAAATCATTAAGGCGGTCGTCTACTTGGCCCATCCGCTTGCCCAGCTCCGTCACGTCATCCCTCACGCCGGCCAACTGTTCTTGAAATTTGGCGGCGAGAGCCTCGTTCGCCACCTTCATTTCCGTGGTCAGTTCGGCCATCTTTGAGGTCATTGTCGTGGCCAAGTTGTTGTTAGCCGTCTCTATTTTTGCAGCGAGGTTTTCATTTGCCGTCTTCATTTGTTTCAACTCGGCGGTGAGGTTGTCGTTGGCCGTCTTCATTTGTTTCAACTCGGCGGTGAGGTTGTCGTTGGCCGTCTTCATTTCCATCATTTTCTCCAAAATCTTTTCCAATGCCGCGTCCATGGTTGTAATGTTCGGTGATGTTATCCCGCTTCCTGACACCAGTGTGACTTTGTGGGTTCGTGAAATAAAAAGTCCAATTACACCACTCAACAATGTCCTTTATTTCTACCGACTTACAGTTTAACACTTGCCAATTACGCAAAATTACTTGCTGCACACAGTTACAATTCACCAGTTCGTACGTTACAATTTCCTTGTACTCGCGATTACATCAACTCCGATACTCATACACGGTTACGTACAGTCTTCCGTTGCACAATCCTTTCGTTCATTAACACGTCACTGACGAACACTGCCTTCTTACACCAAGAACTGTCCTCACTCACACACTAACCAACTGACTGACTCACTGACTAGCTGCAGCCCCTTTTATAGGCATCTCGCCGTCTTCTAGACGTTTCCAGATGATGAAAGATCCCGTAATTTCTGGAACCAGGTGGAAGAGAAACAGACCGCACAATTATGTTTCTTTCCCCAGTCGTCCCTGTCACCACTATAAGACAAACGAGGGGAGGGCGTAGCTAACATTGACCTCCCTCGTCTCCCGCTCTCAGCTGCTTTCATAGGGTGTTCCAACGCCCGCGTTACAATACTCTTCGGTGGTCCAGGAGTAGCGTCATCCCACTTACCGTGGCCGAGTGAATTAAGGAAGCTTTGAAAAACTTATGTCATTTCTCCCTCTAATGAAAACCGACTACAATGCTCAACATAATGCATGAAAGTGTCACGATGCCGGTTCAGAGACCGGAGGCCATCCCCACGCTCCAGAACAAGGAAGAGACTCCAGGCAGGCTTGCACAACCAGCATCCCTCCAGTCACGTTCCTGAATCGGTCCACCAGGTCGGCTCGAAGACCAGGGTCCGTCTAGTCGTAGGATAAAGTATTGATTCAGAACATATCATACCGCCATGCACCGCCGAGACTCCCGCTGACACTTATAACCTGAAAGAGACCACCAGATGAAAGATGATATGAAATGATAATGGAGCTGAAATGGAGGGACAAGAAATTCGGGGGATGTGATTAACCTAGCCTGCATCCACCTACCGACCCGGAAATCTCCCAAAAAACCAATGATTCAGGTAGGTCAACCACGGGAATCGAACCCAGGCTTTCCGAATGCTGGCTATAGATAAAACCGCCTGAGACATACCGCTTGGTTAAAATACAGAAAATTACAGAGAAGCCACAAAGATTATCTCGGAACTGCTTAACTCCACATAAACTTATTGGTCGTAGCTTCTGTATTGAAATGAGTCCTTGTTTTTTTAATTAGATTAGATTTTACTGTGCATATCTCAAAATTTTACAATTTGCAACTTTAGGCTACATTTGTCTTTACCTTGTTGCCACCTTGGCTTACATGACATTGAATTTTTCATGTTGACTCTATCCATCAAATATCTTAGCCTATATACGTCTAGTGTGGAGAAATGATTAATTTCCATGAATTAACTAAAATAATAAGATTTAATTGATGAAGCCTGGGACACAAGTACTTACGATAGTAAGTCGCCACAAACTGTGTATCCCGGATGCGAAAGCCCCTAGTGGTCTACCGGGGAAATATGGAAGTCAACTGGAGAATTTAATGTCAGGGCGGCACGTTGGCCATGGTAGCTCAAAGGTTAAGAGCACTGGACGGAAACCGGGAGATCCGTGGTTCAAATCCCGGCCCTGGCATTACATTTTTCATATTGACTCTATCCATCACATAATAAGAAGTAACACATCTCATAATATTTGCCAGTTATGTAAAAGTCATTTGGAACCGAGAGTAATTCAGAGACCATTTCTATAAATTTTATGATATTTTTTATGTTTTATAAAAATATGCTAAACATACAATATTTTAATCAGCATTTAGAAAACCGAAATTTTCTAAAACTTTCCAATATGTGGTGTAGTGTGAGGTCGAAGTTTCTTCATCGCGTCATATTCTTGGAAGATGTGAAACTTTAACAAAGTATGTTATTTATCCGTCACACATAGAGATACCTTTTACTAAAAATATTTTCTTTTGTATTTCTGGTGAAGTTTGGATATGGCTGAGATCTGCTAAATTACTGAGTGTATTTGGCTCAGGCATCTTGTAACTATACATTCCAGTTCTCTGAAAGGCTCTGGATTGTTATCCCACTCTTTATTGTGGAAGCTTCTAGGGATGTCAATCTAAAAAAGGAACTTTATGAAGAAGATTCCAAAAGAATGGAGTTCCTGGAAATCTTGGATGGCAATAAAAGTCAGTGCAATCTGACTATGGGCCTGTATTACGATCTCCGGTTACTAGCGGAAGTTTGTTACCTTTGAGCTATCGATAACTATTGGTTATATTCAGTGCCTCGTATTACGAACTCGATTTACCTGTAGGTTTGTTAACCTGTGCATTATGGTGGAATGTGAACGGTTGGCAATATTTTCCACTAGGATTTTACCTTGTTTGGAACGCTATCTTGTGTTTAGAATGTGAATTAGCGGGAAAACCAAACACTGTAATATCATCAGGCGTTTTGTTTTAACTTTTTATTAGCTGTTTTCTGTATGTTTTCATTAATAGTTCATTTGTAATAAGATCTAGCATAGTTCGTTTACAGTTTAATTTTTCCATAGCGTCAGATTCTTTTTCATAGCGTTAGGTTAGTGTTAGAGGTTATGTAGGTTCGTTAGGTTAGTGTTATTGATTAGGTGAGATATATGGAGAATATATGGAATGCCTTGTTAATTTATGAACACCAATAGATTTCCAGTCAATTTTTCTTCAAATAAGGCCACATAACTTATTAATTCTGATAATAGTATTGGACAAATGTAATTCGGCTAAAACCATTTGGTTAGTAGTCTATCCTCATGAATAAATCACCTCTTCTTATATAAATTATCATTTCACAGAGGTATATGCAAAGAGGGAAGGTCCACAAATTATAAGTCATCCATGGATAAAGGCAAGCTTACAAAATATACATTCTGGGACCAGTAACTTGGTATCTGATTTTTTAAAACATATTATGGCTAGTTATGAAGCAATAACTATGGTTTTCTTTTAAGGAAACAGGTTGTAGCAAACTTACATTTCTTCTTGGCACTTCATAATCAAACGCCATATTTCAGTCACAGCATTGTGCCCTTGATTGAAAAACGTAATTGAACAAATAAATGGCTTCATTTAAATACCACGGGATACAAGATGGGCAGGTTTTAACATTTCTTTACGTGTGCAGTTCGCAGCAAATATATTTATGCAGTGCATTTGCACCATCTATAGTAGGTACGGCAATAATCATAAGTAATACTTCAACTTGCATTGAGACAGCGCACACATTGCATAAATCGCAATATAATTAGCAAATGGTATTCTTTAAGGCACATTGTATGGCAAAACCATTACGGTATTGTACATGTAATTAGCTACATTACATGTGTGAACAGCGTTTGCAATAACGGTTTGGACATCGATACAAATTGCATAACCTAAAAAATTTTATTTATTCACTGTTTACATTACAGTTTGTTACATTCCTCTGGTAATGCTTTAACGAAACGCAAATTAAACATTTCACCCACTATTAGCAAAGTCGAATGTTTGCTACTTCAGCATATTTCTGAACATTTATACCTACCCACCTACACATACAGTATTTCGTGTACTTTCCGGTATAAGTTTAACATGCTTTATTTATTACATTTATGTTCGTTAAAACATGTTGCAATATGGTCGCATAAATTAATGCATTGTTTGCAACAAGTCACACACACCATGTGACACTAAAATTATCATTCCATAACCTATTACGTGAAGTTACCTAATACTCATGTGGGTTATTTTATTTCATTTTCAACATCTAACGAATATATATGAAATTATCTTTCCGCATTCTAATTCTTTTAGCTCTTCTTCTATTAAATAAATACTGTGCCAACATTTCATCCTCGCTGTCAACATTCAATCTGGCCTGGAGGTACGCCATTTTCTTTTTTGTGTGTGAAGGTAAACTCCAAGTTATCTCACTAACCGCTACTCGAGGTGAGGGTTAGTTTACCTCCAGAAATAACTCTCAGTTAGCCCTTAACTGAAGATCGTAATACCGACATCTGTGTGTAACTCCAAGTTAACCGTTAACCGACATATTAACCGGAGATCGTAATACAGGCCCTATGGCGTAATTCGATTTCCGTTTACACCACGATGCACCTATTATTAAATTTCTTATAGCAAAATACGTAACACTTTTATTACACATGATGTTAGCCTTTCAGGATTACCGTATTATACAGACTCTAACTAGCATTTCACATAAATACACCCCGTTTATTTAATTTAAGATATCAGCTGCACATCCCAGTTCTCAGGGAAAAGTATCACCTCAGTAACACCAAAGTAAAGCACGGTAGGCACACTGTCTCCCCATTTGGGACTTAAGGAGCTCATTTTAAATTTATTTTAGATTTATATTCATTTGCTACAAAGTATTTACTCCACTTAATTTTTACATTCTCACCTTTAACAATGTTCTGTAACACTTAGATTTCCATTTGACTATCATATTATATACCGAAAAAATTTAACTGCATAATTAACTTTAAATTTTATTGATACTTTCAATTTAGCGAATTGAATTATGATGTGTATTACTCTGATGTTTGTGTGTTTTAGTGATTAAATTAAGGTTCAGTAGGCTGCACAACAAGACGTCACTGATGTTTCGGACAGAACAGGCGAGTTTGTGTTTAAGGCAAGGCTGCACTGAAAATTAGCCGAAAATATTTAAAATCATGGAACTTTTTGGGTCATTTTTGGTAGCTTAAGGTTTCCAGTAATAGTTGGAATGCTATATTTATCATTTGCACCACTTTAGGCCATCACGTAACAATTTAAAGAGACGGTTAACAAGCGTTAAAAGCAAAACCATTACTTTAAAATTCATTTCATGAGAAACATTTTTGTAATATTTCTCAGTATACAAAATACCTCACACGTCAAAGTTGTCCATTTAACTTGGAGAAACTTACAGAATAGCTCCATAATACGTAAATCAGAAACTTCACATTTCCCTTTTTTGTTAATGCTCATGGTTTGAAAATTATATTGTGTTAAGCAATAAAATAAGTTAATATTTTGTTTATTTTGAGACCTAACACGTGGAAAATATTGTGACTTTGTGGGTTCGTGAAATGAAAATCCAATTGCAACATTCAAAAATGTTCTCTATTTCCACCGACTTACAGTTGAACAATTGCCAATTACACAGAATTACGTAATGCACACAATTACGATTCACCAGTTCGTCCGTTAAAGTTCCAACTGCACTCGCGATTACGTAAACTCCTCCGACGCACGTACGCAGTCTTCTCGTCCGTTCACTAGCTCGTCAAGCACTGACTGACTAACTCAATTCACTCGCTGCAGCCCTTTTTATAGGAATATCGCCGTCTTCTCGAAGTCTCTAGTTTCCGTGAATCGACGCCAAGGTTCCAGATGGCAGTGGAAGGGGGGAAAGGGGCAGCCAGCGACAAGTGACATTTCCCTAATCATCCCCTCAGTTAGTGACAGAGACTGATGGGAGGGCGTGGTTCGGCTGCCTCTGGTCCCTTCCCAGCTGTCGTTCGTCTGGAGTTCCGATAATTGGGTGACGCTGCTCCCTCCTCAAAGCTGGTCGTCCCGAACAGCACCATCGTAGCGGACTAGACGATCCAGGTGTACCAACAACATCTTCTCTCTGGGAACCTTCTGGATGCGGTAGACCACGTCGTTAATCCTCTTCACCACCCGGTACGGTCCTTGCCATGGCTGCTGGAGCTTCGGGCAGCGTCCCTTGGTCCGGGTAGGACGGTACAACCAGACCAGGTCACCTTGATGGAACCCTTGGCTGTTGGCTTGCCTGTTATATCTGGTTTTCATGCGGTCGTTCGCCTTCTGGATGTTCTGGCGAGCCATCTGGTGCCTGTCGCGGAGATGGTCTACCAAGTTCTCCGCATACTCGGTCAGCGGCTGCTTCGCCTCCGGAGGGTTCCCAAAAGCCAGGTTACAAGGGAGGTGTAACTCTTGGCTAAACATTAAGCTGGCTGGCGTCATTCCAGTTGTGTCGTGTGTAGACGAGCGGTAGGCCAGCAAGAACAGTGGCACCTTGACGTCCCAGTCCCGCTGGTGGCTGGCCACGACCTTCCTCAGGTGTTCCTCTAAGGTCCGGATGTACCTTTCGACTATGCCATCCGACTGGGGATGTAGAGGAGTCGTGCGGGTCTTGTTCACCCCAAGTCTTTGTAGTGCCTCCTTAATTAGGTTGGACTCAAAGTTGGTACCCTGGCCACTGTGTAGCTCTAACGGCACCCCAAATCGGCAGAACACTTGCTCCACGAGGCAGTCTGTGATTGTCTTTGCCTCTTGGTTTGGGATGACATACACCTCCGGCCACTTGGTGAAGTAGTCCCCGACCACCATTAGGTACTTGTTGCCTCGGTCAAAAACTGGGAACGGTCAAGCAATGTCAACGGCGATCCGTTGGAATGGCGCTCCGACGTTGTACTGCTGCATGCGACCCCGGCTCCTAGTCTGGGGGCCGCGACTCGCCGCGCACACGTGACACTGAAGGCACCATCTCTCAGCATCTGCTCGGAGCCTCAGCCAGTAGTAGCGCTGCCATAGTTAGTCAATCGTTCGGTTTGCTCCCAGGTGTCCTCCTGAGGTACCGGCGTGCACTTCTTCCAAGACTTCCGGGACCTTACTCCGCGGAAGTACCAACTGTTCTCTCTGCGTCTTCCCATCGGCTGGTTCCCATACCCGGAACAGCACACCCTCTCTGGTCTTCAACGAGTCCCATTGAGCCCAGTACGACTTGTAGGTGGCGCTCCTCGGTGCGATGTCCTCCCAGGTTGGTCTCGTCCCTGCCTCCACTTTCCTCAAGAGTGGCCCCAAGTCTGCGTCCACCAGCTGCTCCCTCCTCAGGACTGCGCTATCCCAGCCGTCCGCAGGCACTGCCACAACTACTCGGACTGCTGCGGTACGCTCCTTCTCTTCCACTCTTGTGCACTGGCCGCACTGTTCTGGACAGGTTCTTCGGGACATGGCGTCTCTGTTACCGTGGCTCTTGCCTCTACGATGTTCCGAGGTGAAGTCGTACTCCTGCAGCCGCTGGACCCAACGTGCTGTCTTGCCTTCCAGGTTCTTAAAGCTCAATAGCCAGGTTAGGGCGGAATGGTCAGTCCTCAGGTGGAATGGCTGACTGTACCGGTACTTG
Organism: Mantis religiosa; assembly: GCA_030765055.1. Classification (NCBI taxonomy): domain Eukaryota; kingdom Metazoa; phylum Arthropoda; class Insecta; order Mantodea; family Mantidae; genus Mantis; species Mantis religiosa. Next base: position 151,107 of record JAUKNK010000372.1, on the reverse strand, counting down.
TGGAAGTGCTCCAAGGTTTTTACTACCGCCAGTAACTCTTGTCGGGTGACGCAGTAGTTCTTCTCTGCCTTGGATGGCGTCTTGCTGCAGTAGGCTATCACCCGCTCACGGCCGTCCTGGATCTGCGACAGGACACCTCCAATGCAATGGTCGCTGGCGTCGGTGTCCACAATGAAGGCGCCACCCGGTTGTGGGAAACCCAAAATTGGAGCACTGCACAGGGTCTCCTTCAGGCGCTGGAAAGCGTCTTCGGCGTCCTCCGTCCACACATAAGGCCGGTGTTCCTCCGTCGGGCGGGTGAGGGGTTTGGCGATGTTGGAGAACCCCTTTATGAAGCGGCGGTAATAACTGTACAGCCCCAGGAAACTGCGCAGCTCTTTCTTATCCCTTGCGCGAGGCCAATCTCTCACAGCTTAAGTCTTCTGCGGGTCTGTGGCTGAGACGGTTGCTGAGACTATGTGGCCCTCTTGCGGAAGAGCTGACACTTCTTCGCGTTCAGCTTCAAGTTAGTCGCCTGCAGTCTCTGTAGCACCTTACTCAAATTCCCGAGGTAATCCTCAAAAGTCTTCCCGACGATGATGATGTCGTCCAGTTATAGCAGGCAGGCATCGTAGGTCAGCTCTCTCATCACTGCCTCCATGAGGCGTTGGAAGGTTAACTGGTGCGTTGCTGAGGCCGAAGGGTATAACTGTGAACTGCCAGAGCCCTTGGCCTGTCGAGAATGCTGACTTCTCCTTGTCTCTTGGGTCTAGAGCTACCTGCCAGTAGCCCGAATTCAGGTCCAGGGTCGAGAACCACTGTACACCAGCTAGCGTGTCCAAGGTGTCGTCAATCCGGGGTAAGGGGAAACAGTACTTAAGGGTGACAGCGTTCAACTTTCTGTGGTCTACGGAGAAGCGCAGCTCGCCGTTCTTCTTTGTCACCAAGACTACAGGGGAACACCAAGGGTTGTCAGACTGTTCAATCACTCCCCTTGATCTCATGTCCTCCAGCATGTCTCGTACCGCCCCTTGCTTCGCCAGCGGAACGCGTCTATGTGGTTGCCGAATAGGCCGGGCGTCCCCGGTGTCGATGCGGTGAAGCACTTTGTCCTAGCTGCCGTAGACACTATCACCTTGGCTGAAGACGCGCTGGTATCGTCTTAGCAGTTGTCGAACTTTCTCCAGCTGTTCTGCGGTCAGGTGGTCGGCCGCCCTCTCTAGTAAGCCTTCTAGCCGGGGCCCCAGGTGTTGCGTCGGCACCGGCTCTTGTGTCTGGTCGATTGCTGTTACGCTTACCACGGGCTCACACGTTCCCAACTCCGTCCCGGCCTAAACGTCGTGATTGGTGTCCGTTGGATTTAGCAGTCTCACTGGCACCTCCTCTTGGCACGGAAGCAGTGCCCTGGCTACAGATTGTCCGTGCATAGGCGTCTTCTTGTCCAGCATCATGTTCCTGGTTCTCTGGCCTTCCAGTCGCGCCGTCACTAGCACCTCGCTCCTCGCGGGGACAACCACGTCTTCGTTCAAGACGACCCTGCAGATTCCAAGGCGCTCTTCGGGTTGACGGAGTATAACCTCTTCTCCGTTAGGCCGCAGGACCTTCCTGCTGACGTCGACCGTCGCCTCGTGGCTCCTGAGGCCATCCAGTCCCAGAATCACCTCCTCAGCCACCTTCGCGACGAACACCCAAAGACGTACGACACTCCGTCCCAAGGTCAACTTCAACAGGGCTTCCTCCACAGGCAAGGTGTCGCCCGATGCCGTCACAAGCTGTTATGGTCGGCTCGGCTTCCTCGTCAGCAAACCCTTCGCCACGTCAGGTCTGATGATGGTCACGGCCGCCTCGGTGTCCACAAGCACGTTTCTTCTTACACAACCCTCCGCGATGAGGCTGTCATCCATACGACGGCTGACCGCACGCAGTGTCATTCGAGGGGATGGTGGTGATGGCGCCGACGTGCCCCTCTCCACGACGGCCCTTACTTGTTTTCCAGCTGCTCTTCCTGGTGTGGACAGTCTCTCTGCAGGTGTCCGGGCTGTCCACACACCCAACACAGGCCCCTAGGTGTACGCCGGCGTCCCTCGGCTGGTCTTCTGTCTCCGGTGTAGCGGACTTTCCTTGTTCTCGACGTCGGGATGGCTGTTACCTTGGCCGCATCCATCCTTAATGCTGCTGTCAGCGCCTTGTGGGTGGTTTTATAATCGCCGAGCATTAGGCGCTGACGAATCTCCGTGTCCCGTACCCCGTCAACGAAGCTGTAGGCAGCTTCCCGGGACACGAACTCTGGTGGGAGGTCAACCAGGGCCTTTCTTGCCAGTTGTTCAACTGCCAGGGCGAACTCCAGCAGCGTCTCCCCTGGCTTCTGTGACCTTGCCTTCAGCTGGCTGCGGTACGCTGCGGCTAAACAGTGGTTCCCTAACTGATTCTTCAAACTCTCCCAGATGTCCTTGGGCGCCGCTGTTGTCTGCACCGCGTTTAGGACTTCCGCGGCCCGTCCCTGGAGGCTGGCTATTAACTGTGTGGCCTCCTCTTCTGGTGACCATTTGTTGTGCTTGGCCACAGTGTCGAACTGGCGGCGGAAGACTTCAAACGTTGACGCACCATTATATTTCGGAGGTTTGACGCGCGCCTATGTTGTGTCGCGTCCCGGTGCGTCGGCCTTCAAATCCTTCAACATCCTGCCGACGACGTCCTCCACCATGGCACTCAGGGACTTGTCGGCCTTTCCTTCCAGCTCATTAACGCGGCTTGCCAGGTCTTCGACGCGCTCGCCTAACTCTGACGTCCTGTTTTACGCCGGCCAACTGTTCTTCAAACTTTCCGGCGAGAGCCTCGTTCGCTGCCTTCATTTCCGTGGCCAGAGTGCCGTTCGCTGCTCTCATTTCTGTGGTTAACTCGGTCTTCATTTCTTCCATCTTCTCCGTGATGTTGTCGTTAGCCGCCTTCATTAGTTTCAGTTCCTCGGCCAGGTTGTTATTTGTAGTCTCCAGCTTCGCGGCCAGGCTGTTATTTGCCGCTTCTGTTTTTGCAGCGAGGTTTTCATTTGCCGTCTTCATTTCTGTCAGCTTCTCCAAAATCTTTTCCAATGCCGCGTCCATGGCTGTAATGTTCGGTGATGTCGTCGTCCGCTTCCTGACACCAGTGTGACTTTGTGGGTTTGTGAAATGAAAAGTCCAATTGCAGCACTCAAAAATGTTCTTTATTTCCACCGACTTACAGTTGCCAATTACACAGAATTACGTAATGCACACAATTACGATTCACCAGATCGTCCGTTAAAGTTCCACCGGCACTCGCGATTACGTACACTCCTCCGACGCACGTACGCAGTCTTCTCGTCCGTTCACTAGCTCGTCAAGCACTGACTGAATAACTCAATTCACTCGCTGCAGCCCTTTTTATAGGAATATCGCCGTCTTCTCGAAGTCTCTAGTTTCCGTGAATCCACGCAAAGGTTGCAGATGGCAGCGGATGGGGAGAAAGAGGCGGCCAGCGACAAGTAACATTTCCCTAATCATCCCCTTAGTGACACAGACTGATGGGAGGGCGTGGCTCGGCTGCCTCTGGTCCCTTCTCAGCTGTCGTTCGTCTGGCGTTCCGATAACTGTGTGACAATATTTTGGAACGAATGCTACTACAGTATTCCAAAAGGTTAAGAATGTGGGTCTTTTAAAGTTGCTCTGTAGTACCCAAAAACAAAGATTCAACCTAAAATCTCATATTTTGACGCGTACAACATTTTAAATTTTTACAATATTTTCACAAAAATAATTAAAAATTATTGAATTACTTAGTGTAGTAGCATAAACATTTGCATGCACGTTTAAAACGATATTCTAATAATGTGGCTAAATTTACATAATGACAGGTTTATTATTATATAATTTGGAATTTTCAGAGTAGCATTGCCTTAATTTGTGTGAACTTACAGAAATTCTCGTTAATTTTTTAATTTAGAGATTCAAGAAGTGATTCCGAAAATATTACAAATTGATTATAGCTTTTAAATATAAGCAAATATTTTGTCATCCATTGCCATCTATAGGTTACCTTTGGAACCATGGCAATTGTAATTTTGTAGGTTGCCATGGAGACTGAAGAAACTTTTACACAAGGAAGAAGACGTTATGCCAAAAGTGTATGTACCTATTATCAATGTATAATTTTTGAACTCTATAGTTCATCCCTTAAAGTTAATATTCAATAAATTATTACTGAATAAACTTGACCTGCGAGTATTACTTCGCGTGAGCTTTTGGATAGAGTCAATTGAAGAGTTCAATGCCACGGCCGGGATTTGAACCACGGATCTACTGGTTTCCGTCCAGTCGCTCTAACCCATTGAGCTACCATGACCAACGTGCCGTCCTGACATTAAATTCTCCAATTGCCTCATATTTTCCCGGTAAACCTATAGGGGCTCTCGCATCTGAGATACACCGTTTGTGGCGACTTACTATCGTAAGTACTTGAGTCCCAGACTTCAACATTTAACTCTTATTATTTTAGTTAATTGATGGAAATTAATCACTTCTACACACTAGCCGTATACAGGCTAAGATTTTGGATTGATCGAGTCGACATTATATTTACCGGGTAAATATAAGACTCAATTCGAGAATTTAATGTCATGACGGCAAATTGGCCATGGCATTTAATTTTTCATGCCATGTCTATTTATCCAAAGTCTTAGCCTACATAGAGCCAGTGTGAAGAAATGATTAATGTTCATCAATTAACTTCACTATAGAATAATCGGTATTTGACTTTCACAATGTTACGTGTCTACTTCCCATTGCTCAGGTACTAATATTTTAACGAACAGGTGTGCTTTAATGAGGCTCATTAAAGTACTTATAACTGTCCTATAAGATTTAGAAGTTTGGTATAGTTGAGATGAGGAAATATTTTGCTATTCATTGTCATATGGTTATATTTGGAATCATGGCAATCGTAATTGTATAGGTTGACGTTATGTAAAAAGTGTATGTATAAATAAGTTATCAATGTATATCTGGTGAAACCTATAGTTCGTCCTTCAAAGTGAATACTTAATAAATTACGCTGGGCAACAAAAAATTATTTTTGAATGTTTCGAGCAATTCTTGAGGCAATTCCAAATAATTTTGGGCTGAGAAAAACAAATATGGCAATGAAAAAATTTGTATTAGCCCTAGTTTGTATAATATACACACAAGAAGGAATTATTACATATTAACGGATCGATAGAATAGGTTATATTTTAATAACATACATGCTAACAACAACAAAAGTGCATTTGAAGTTTTTAACTAGTAATTACATGCTAAGGGCTCTAAATTGCTGGAAAAATATCCGCAGATAGTCGTGTCTGAAGAGAATCATGTGGTGGTCTATTGACTTCCTCGTCTTCTAGCTAGGCTCTTGTGATGGATTTCCGCAGAATCCCTATACAAACATCAACAGTAATCCGTAGGCATTACTTTATTCCAACGGCCCTGATATGTTTGTTCCATAACAGAAATGTCCTGATGGAATCTCTCCCCATGTTCATCACTATCAGCTCCACAACTAGAAGGGAAAAAGTCTAGGTGGGAGTGGAGAAAATAGATCTTAAGGGACATGTTGCATCCAAGAATACGGTATTTTTGCAGTAGCACTGTCATCAAATGCTGGTAGTTGCGAACTCTTTTGTTGCCTAAGACTCCATGAACAACACCCTTGAAGGCTTCCCAAGCTTCCTTTTCTTTACCCTCCAGAAGTTGGTCAAATGCAGGATGCTTTAAAAGTTCTCTTATTTGTGGTCCGACAAAAATGTCTTCCTTAACATTTGCATCACTTAATTTCCACAATTTATCTCTGATGTTATTTAATGGGTGTGCCAACTACGTTCAAAATCTTTACTCTAAAAATAATATGTCACCTTATCTTCAAAACAAGAGCTAATCTATCATTTTATGGTGATTTTTCAGTTCAGAAGATAGAAGTACATTTAAATTCATTAATTTTAAGCTCGAAAGATTTTCATTGTAGCCCAGTGTAATTATTTAATACACTTGACTTGTAATTAGTACTTCGTGTGAGTTGTTTTGAATAGGCCAAAGCTACTCATAATTACATATCTTGTTAAATTTGTCAATATTTTCTGTTAGTCATTAATGAGACAAAATGTATAGTGTTTAACGCCTGCAGGTGGTCACGCTGATGATACATGAGGTGAGGATGAAGCAGTGGTGGAAAGAGATGGAGGGAAAACCGGAGATCCCGGAGAAAACCCACCCCAGCGCCGTGTAGCCAAACCCAAATCTCTCTTCGCGGTCACCTGGGATCGAACCCGGGCCACCTTGTTGAGAATCGAGCGGTTTAACCACTCAGACACGATGGCGCTCTATTAGAGTCATTGTGAAATAGAAACACGAATACACGAAATAGCCATATAATACTCTCCGTACCTTTCCCAGTTTTATTCTGCACGTCCAATGTTTTATGAAATAGCCTGAGAAAGCAAATACCTTTAGGTTGCACCAAGGTGCAAGGAGTTGATGGGCACGAACCGTGTTACTCAGTAAGAACCACCGTTTGCCCTTCTCTCCAAGTGCAAAACCTAGAACATAAAGCGTCCCTTCCTTAATAAATTAGAAACCAGACCATCTGGAAGATTCTTGCGCCCCACAACACCCAAGGATAGAACAGTAGTTTATTCACATGTTTACACGTACTTTTGACTTCAGAATATCGACAGTTTTACATAAATTTTAGCTGTTCCCTGTAAAACAGTGTAACGGGATTTTATTTGTTCTCCACTCACAGCCGATAGGAAGCACGCCAACTTTTTGTAAGATCCATGTCGAGTTTTGATCAAATAAGAGTCATGAGATCTTTTCTCAGGTGTGGATGCGGATTTTTGGTGACAGAAATAAAATTTATATGAGTCCAATTTTGTAATATATTATTTAATTATATAATATGAACTACGATTCACTCGTTTCTATTACAAATATCGAATAACACTTTTTGAATGTTATTAACTTTCCTTTACAATTATAATCACCGCAACATCTTTCATCGTTCTGAAGCAAGACTCAAGATTCTAACACTTTTCTCAAGATTATTGATTATCTTGTCACTATAGTAATTTCCGCTTTATTTTGTGATTGGCCGATCCACTGGCACGTCATCACACCACGTCATACCACGTCACACCACTACTACTTCGGCAAATCACACAACTACATACATTTTTTATATATTTATAATTCTTTATAATTCCTCCGAACACAAAAATACTGTTACAAATGCCCCTCTTCGAAATATATGGAAAATAACCAAATAAAGGAATTAACAATCTGTTTCCATATATTTCGAAGAACAGCCCCAATTAACAACTTCGTTTAGAACAATGAACAGTAACACAAATACAACATACATAAAACATAACAACAAACATACATTGGATAAAATGCAATAATAAATGGACATTTAACACTTAGCATTATTATAACACGTTTTTTTTTAATATATATCTTTTTCTTTATGAGTGGGGTGTGCCCCGCCCCAAATTTGCATTAAAGTATTTTTATAATTAACATTTTTAAATTATTAACAATGAACAAAATATATTACAACAACATAAAGAATATTTTAACATAACAATTTGTAAACGAATATATATATATATATAATTAAAATGAAATAACTGAAATTTTAACAAAATTATATATACAATTTATATACAAAAGAATTCTCTGTTTTGTTGTTCATGTTGGGTGATTTGCCCACATAATTAATTTTTTTTAACTGTCCTGTATCCATGACAAAGTTCCTACTCATAACTTTTGAACAGTTAGTGTGATACATTTTCCTCAGTTGGCTAACCTGATCTTTGCAAGCATCCAGAACTTGATAAATACATCTTTTGTTTTTATGTATATTATAACGTTGTTTGAAGGTTAGGTTAGTAGTGTGTTCAAATCTTAAAGAAAACATTAACATTACCTTGTGTGGTGTATCATACATGTATTGTGTGTTTCTGTGATAATTAATATCATTATCTGGACTCACAAAATCACTACATTCTCTTACTACATCACCAGACTTCTGATGATTGCTTAATTCACCTGGTAAGTCACAACCGTTTATATTTGTAATTCTAGATATTTCTTTCACATTATTTACTTTTCTAGCCTGTAATGCAATTACAACTTGTGTCAATTTTCCTAAGTTATCCTTCTCTTTTTCAAAATGTTCTTTTACCTCTTTAATTTGCAAAATTACTTCTTCTTTTGCTTTACTTATCTCATCAATTTGTAACTTTATTTCCTCTTGGTGTGTCTTACTTTCATCATGTTGTATTTGCATTTCAGAACAAATTACATTGATTCTTTGTTCTACTTTATCTCCTAATTCTTCTCTTTGTTTTTGTGTTATTTCTGCCTTTTGTATTCTAAATGTTTCTAACTCTTTGTTTAATTCCATTCTTATTTCTTGTTTCACAATGTCCTGACCTAACCTAGTTTCCTGAATTATCTCTCTCAACTCATTGACTTCCTTTCTATTCTCATTCTTATTAATCTCTATGGTCTGCATGAGCCTTTCCATATTATCCCTACACTCTTTCCTCCCTTCTCTAATCTCCTGTGAAATTTCAGATTTTAATTCCTGTTTTAGCTTCTGTAATAAATTAATTTCTAAGTTACTCACATTTTGTGCTAGTTCCTGTCTCACTCCTACATCTAAATCATTCATTTTCATAGTTAAATAATTTACATTTTGTTCTAACTCTGATTTCAATTCTGATTTTAAATCTCCCATTCTAGAATCTAAATTACTCATTTCAGATTTAACATCTCCTATTTCTGATTTTACATCTATCATTCTAGAATCTGAATTACTCATTTCTAATTTTAAATCATTTGTATTTTGTTCTAACTCTGATTTCAATTCTGATTTTAAATCTCCCATTCTAGAATCTAAATTACTTATTTCAGATTTTAAATCACGCAACTCTGATTTCAACATTTTCGTTATCCTTTCTAACATTAACTCGTTATCTTTGCTTAATCCTGCATCCTCCCTACTCATTCCTACACTATCAGTAACTTCTCCTTCCACTATTATTTCATTTCTACTCGCCATCTTTTTAACTATTTTCTGATTTCTTAGCAACATAAATCTACTACTACTATTTTTTTTAATTTCACTCACTTAAACCAGTTCCCGTTTTCTTCTTTCTTCTCTCTTCTTTCTTCTTTCCTTTTATATTCCCACGGAGCTATACGATACTTTACTCTCCTCCTCTTTATCCTATTCGGCCCCACGATGGGCCCCATTTGTAACGGGATTTTATTTGTTCTCCACTCACAGCCGATAGGAAGCACGCCAACTTTTTGTAAGATCCATGTCGAGTTTTGATCACATAAGAGTCATGAGATCTTTTCTCAGGTGTAGATGCGGATTTTTGGTGACAGAAATAAAATTTATATGAGTCCAATTTTGTAATATATTATTTAATTATATAATATGAACTACGATTCACTCGTTTCTATTACAAATATAGAATAACACTTTTTGAATGTTATTAACTTTCCTTTACAATTATAATCACCGCAACATCTTTCATCGTTCTGAAGCAAGACTCAAGATTCTAACACTTTTCTCAAGATTATTGATTTTCTTGTCACTATAGTAATTTCCGCTTTATTTTGTGATTGGCCGATCCACTGGCACGTCATCACACCACGTCATACCACGTCACACCACTACTACTTCGGCCTATCACACAACTACATACATTTTTTTATATATTTATAATTCTTTATAATTCCTCCGAACACAAAAATACTGTTACAACAGTGATGATATTATGTACTACAGGCTAATATTTCTGAAAAATAACATTAAATATTCCCTTTCTCAAGGTGGAGAAGGTATTTAGATTCTTTTCTAGGTTACACTTTAGGATTTAGTGTAGGAAATTTTTAGTAGGTTTTGATTCTTATTTCGTTTTCTTCTTTTTTCTAAATATATATGTGTGTGCAATTTTAATAGTTTTATTTATACTTATATAGCTTTTGGAAAATTTTATATCTGGTTTTTGCCATGACTTGTTTTTGTATGGGCGCTGATGACCGCCGTAGTTGAGCTCCTTTATATACATTATCATAATCATCATCATCATCATCATCACCATCGTCGTCGTCATCATCATCTCTCTAGGTGCACGCTACCATTGTTACCTTTCCTTACTACATATATGCAGTAAACACAATATTTCACCTGTCATATTGTGAGTGTGCGTGAGTCAAAAAATGACAAAACTATGTTTAATGGTTACTTTCTTCTCGGACAGCAAGTCAGGTGTATAGACGAAAGGATATCGACGTTTCGGGAGAGTGCATCGCTCCCATCATCAGGAAATGAAACACTGTATATAACACCAATATAAAATAGAGACAAAACACTATCGGAATTCGAATAACGGAACAAAAGATTGTTTTCAGTAAATTAAATTTCAGGTCAGGAGATGGCGTGAGTATAGACAATTAATTGGGTCAAAGAAACGTAACTACTTAACTTGATCATCAAGTTGTATTGATCTTTGCTTTTTAAATCAAGAGATTTCCATTTTTAAGGCCGGTTTCCAAGAGAAGCTCAACTGAAATCCAGCATTACGACTAAGTGTGCTCCTTTCAGAGGAAATGGCCAAAGCCTCCTTAATTCTCCGCTCCCAGTAAATGTTGCACATTGCCAAGACGGTCGTCTCCCGAAATTTGGCCCTGTGGTCGTCATCAAAACAATGCTCTGCTAGCCCAGACTTCTTAGGTGGCATTAAACGAATGCTCCGTTCATGTTGGAATATTCTAGTAGCCATGGTCCATGCGGTTTGTCCTATATACGGTGCCCCACATTCACAGGGAATGCGGTCAACTTCCGGAATATGGAAGCCTAATTTGTATTTCACAGGTGTACACAGATGTTAGATTTTTGGAGGTTGCTTGTGGATGGTCCTCATGTTGGACTTGGCGAGAATTCCGCTGATTCTGACGGATAGTATGCCGGTAAACGGGATGCAGGCTGTAGCGGTAGGCTTATCTGACGCTTGCTGTATTACAGGTTTCCCCTTCCTAGCTTTGGTGATCGAGGCGTCAATGTCATATTCGGAGTAGCCATTTTGACTACTCATAGCTACTGAGACTTACTTTCAGTCAAAATGGCAAACTCCCCGGCAGGCCAGTACAGACGGTATCTTACCCGCCGTGCTCCTGAAATAGCCCATCTGGAGACCGGAGAAGGTCTTAACGGAAGTGAAAGTGTTTAACAGGAACGTATCGTCCTGCCATGCATCACCGAGCCTCCTACCGATACTTCTAGGCTGAAAGAGACCACCAGATGAGTGATGGTGTGAAATGATAATGGAGATGACATGGAGGGACAGGAAATTACGGGGATGTATAAGGTGCGTTCAAAAAGAAACGAGCCGGAGCTATAATTACAGAAAGCAGTACCTGTATGTTAGAGGTTTTGGCCCTGGCTGTTGAGATACTTGTCCCACTGTGACACAAGGCGGTGAATGGCTGTTGCATAAATGTCCCGGGGCTGCGATGTGAGCCAGTTGTGCTCGTACAGCTGAACGTGATCATACAAGATGAATCATTGGCCCCTCAGAGCATTTTTTAGGGGAACAAGATTGAACTGATCCCAGGGAGAGAGATCTGGGTTGTATGGAGGGTGGCCGAGAAGCTCCCAGGGAGCTGCGACTGTGTTGGTTGTATGAAGTTTTGCGTTGTGGAGGAGAACGACCCCACGGGTGAGATTGCCTGGTCGTTTTGATGTGATAGCTTGGCGAAGGTTTGTCAAAGCTTGCGAATAACACTGGGCATTTACTGTTGTCGCGTGATGCAAGAGGGTGGACATCTTAATCAAAGAATAGCGTTAGTATAACCTTTACTGCACTAGTTTGGATGGCCTTGTCTTTTTAGGTTGTGGTGATCACGGATGTTTCCACTGGAGACTTCGTCGTTTTGATTCTGGTTGGAAGTGATGACACCATGACTCATCTCTAGCCACCACTCGTGGCAGGAACTCATTCCCGTCCTTAGCATAACGCTACAGATGACCAAGACTGTGGGCTATTCGACATGTTTCCTGGTGTGGTTGAAGACTGGGGCACCCATTGGGTGCACACTTTGTGCAAGAGCAGTCGTTCCTTCATGATGGTGTGAACACTGTCGACGCTCTATCCGACCTCGGCGACTATGGCTTTCACTGTCACTCGGCGGTCCTGGGTAAAGGGTGCATCAGCCGCTGGACGATGTCATCAGTAATACAGTGTGGTGCTATAGGCTGTGCATCATCGGCTAACGACACCCGTCCTCCCCTGAAGTGCTTGTGCCATGCCTTAACCCTTGCGAGGGACATGCAGTGTTCGCTGTACAGTTATGACATTCGTCGATTTCTTTTTTTTTTTCTTTCTTTCTTCTTTTTTTCAGTTTACATATTCCAACGTTGTCATATCGGACGATGAATGAAATGGGTGAGATGGTGCTCAAATGAATCTGGGGTTCCTGGAGCTTAGAGTTACCCGGCATTCGTCTATCAGTATAAGGGAAACCGCCGGTAAAAACCTTATCCAGGTAACTCACCCTGACCGAGGTTCGAACTCGAGATCTTCTGAACGTGAGGCAGGCACATTCGTGGATGAATGGCCGTTCTCCCTACTCCTTCCGCTGTCAAAAAAACGAACAACACCTCATTGCCGTACTTTTGACGCCTCCGTTTCACTGTTTGCAATGCGACTGACAGTGTAGGACGATTGATGCATGCTAGTACCCGCTTTGTATAGTCACGTGACGTGTACGTGTGCTCTCTAGCGATGGGCTGTGAACTTCCACGCTCTGGTCGGAACAACACTTCGTTGCAAAGGCCACGATATTACCATCCCGTCACCGGTTTGAGCATACCAGACTCCGGCTCGTTTCTTTTTGAACGCCGCTTATAATTAATCTACCCAGCATTCGTCAGGGCAATCCCCGGAAAAGCGCATGAATCACGAAGGTTTGTCCAAGGGAGTCAAATACGGACCTATGGAATGCGGGCTACAGGCGAAACCACCTGACCCATCTGGCTCAATAACAAAAATTGGATAAACTTTGTTGTGCGACGCGAAAATATTTTGTAGGTCCAAAGGTGCACGTATACGCATGCGCAAGCAGATGCAAGCCGGTTTTGGAGTTGAAGCCAACATGAGAAAGATGCGTAAAACTTGTGCAAAAATGCCCCAGATACAGGTGACAAACGACAATGTTGTGGGAAGGCTAAGTTATCGCCTGGTCAAATTTTGTTACTCATGCACTGCTTTGCTCATAAACAATGCTTCGACATGATGATAATGGAGTCCTCCGTAGGAAATACATGTATGAGCTCATGGACTGGTTCGGCTACTGCCGCGAAGAACTGCATGATGTCAAATGATACCAAGTATACTGCAAGGTGGGAAATTGGCGGTAGAGGTCACGTCGTTCAAATCGACGAATGCAAAATAGGACGACGCAAGTTTCTTCTTGGGCGCGTCGTAGAGGGCAACTGGATCTTGGGAGTGATCGACGTGGAAACGAATAAGGTGCAGATGATGATGTGCCCCAACAACGGGCAGGGATGTTAATACTTTCTATATTCTAATTGCAGCGCCCACGATGAAACTTGCGGCGTCCTATTTTGCTTCGTCGATTTGAACGACGTGGCCGGAAACGCCAATTTCCCCCCTTGCAGTATACTTGGTGTCACTTTGACATCATGCGCACTTCGCGGCAGTAGCCGAACCAGTCCGATACAGTCCGCGAAATCATACATATAGTCTGCTGGATAAGTCTAATTTCGCGACAAGTAAGACTGTTGGCAGCATTGCTTTCAGTGGAGAAACAAGCATAGTTTGGCTGCACTGAATTCTTCAGTATGTCTATTCTCTGTTTCATATAACCTTGCCCCGCTGAAATGTATCACTCCGCGTTCAACTACCTTCCCCCTCACCCTAATTGGCGCCATAGGCCATAGGCGCTGCCTTCCCGTCACATTTAAACCTGCAGTAAACGTCATAATAATTGCCGGGAAGATAGATCAAAGTATACAAATAAGAATATGAAGGCATGCAAAAATACAAGTTTATAATGAACTTAGCAATTTGAAACTGAATGACTGAGCAATGAAATTGAAAGAGTTTATAATGAAAGGCCTTTGGCAATTTCCACTGGGATTTTTTAAATCAGCACACATACCTTTCAAAAATGATTGTCTTTCAGTATTAAAAGTCGTGTCACCCTATACCTTACTTTTCGTGTGTTCTTCATGTATATTTTGCGATTTGTATCCCAGTACAGTCTGGCTGTCCTTAAATAACGTCTTCGCCTTACAGCAATATCGCCTCTGTCTTTTAGCACATTTTTCTTGCCTCTTTTTTTCATTCACAAATCCCAGCTGTATAAGCAATCTGCTAAAATTTGGTAAACCTACATTCTCATTTACAGCATACGAAATGCTATTTATGTTAGGGAGTTCGTTTCTAAAGAAAAAACTATGCACATGATGACGCACAACAATTTTCACGTATTTTCTTTGAGCACGAACTTTTATTTATACCTGATTTTGCCTGGAGAGATAAGTTTTCCTGTTTCCTCAATTTCACATTGCGATGTTCCTACGGATCTAACACTCACACCTGTAACTTCAGAGCACAGCTGTTCGACTTCTCTCACTGAAAAAGACTGATTCCTCTCTGAGTGCATTAAACACATGCACCACAATTCCTTTTTCAACTGTTTGTAAAGAATTATCCTTGCCATACTTCAGCGAAAAACTGGCGGTAGACTATGAAAAACTGGCGGTGGGCTCTGCCATTATACATATAATAAGTACACGCGCAATAAACGGTCAATAAAATAATTTAGCTCTCGAACTAGGCACAACACACCGTCGAATGACTAATCCAGTTCAAAACAAGGTCAGTGATAAGTCATATAAACAAATATGTCATCACTACCGCTATATCGCGTACTATAGTGCCACGTGCTTGAGAGCAAAGGAACCTCCCCTTTACTTCGTTTAAGAATTAACATGCATTTCAGAAAAATCAACTCTGTTGCGCAATATATTTCATTAAAACAGCTACGAAAATATAAATTTGACAATTCTTTTCCAACATATAAAGATATATCACCATGTTAGATAACGAACTAATTTTTACAGCACAACAGTCTATACTACAGTAGCAGCCAATGAGAGGTGATAAGGTCAAGTGACCATTAAAGGATACGGCTCAAGCTTATGTGCAAAAAGGATTACATTACGCAGTAAGTAAATAAACAATAACGTTAAAAGAATTCCCACCAACACGAAATAAAGGTAAAGGTAAAGAAATTATATTAAAAAACATGGTTGTCTACAAAAACATTAAAATGTTTGAAGGAATTAAAAAAAGCCGCGTCACACATTACAAAAGAAGAGCCCATAATTTAAGAAGATGGTTTCTTTAAAACGTTTCAATATTGTTAAATGAGCTGTTTCCTGATAGTAATAAAGCCTATCACATTAAGTTAAATATTACCGAGGTCGGCTATAAAACCTCCTTAAACCTTTGATGTGTGTAGAATGCACAGTTTTTGATACATAATGGATCTAAGAGAGTGCGTCTCATGATTCTAACTGCGTCTAAATAGACGAAAAGTGCTTTTAAGCTCTCAAAGCTTGTCGTGATGAGCACATTATTTGTACTTACTCTTCTTTCCCCATTATCTTCTCCTTTTTACGAAGCAAGGAGTGAACTGCCAAAGAGAAATGTTGTTTACCGCGATATTGGCAGTCCTTGGAGGTTTTTGTACTTGGCATACGATAAAAAGTCTCAAAGAACAAATAAGTAGGGGTAGCTATTAACACATTCATATCAATTTTAATCCAAGCTCTTCGGTTACTTCTAATTTAACATAAATAAATAATAGCAAATTGAATGCATTGAAGAGCACTTACTGGCAGTCCTTTGATAACATTGGTCAACAATGAAAATGTTTCGGGTTTACAGATAGTGAATCTACATGTATTTACATCTGCTGAATTAACAATCGCCATAAAATGATAAGATTATCTCTTGTTTTGAAGAAAAAGTGACATTTCGTTTTTTAGAGTGAAGATTTTAAATTTGGAGGATTTTTGGGAGTTGCCACACATGTCAAATAACAAAACACAATCAGAGAGAAATTTTGAAATTAAATGACGCAAAGGTTAAGGAGGTTATTTTTGTCGGACCACAAATAAGAAGCTGTAAAGGAACATGTGAACAAATTTTGGAGGGGAAAGAAAAGGAAGCTTGGGAAGCCTTCAAGGGTGTTCTTCATGGATTTTTATTCAAAAAAAGAGATGACAACTACAAGCATGTAGTGACAGTGCTCCTGAAAAATACCGCAAACTTGGATGCAACATGTCCCTTAAGATCCATTTTCTCCACTCCCACCTAGATTTTTCCCTTCTAGTTGTGGAGCTGTTAGTGATGAACATGGGAAGAGATTCCATCAGGACAAGAGATATTAACATCCCAACTCATCCTTAAGTAACAATCCTTGCTGAGAAACAGAAGTGACTTGAACCTCAATAGTGCTTTACGAAGGCTGTTCAATAAAGAATTATCATAATACTTTTACAGTCATAACTGTTGGCACTATAATTGAATCTTATTATATTCTGTTAGCCTAATGTGATGCAAACCCGCCGTAGTAGTTTCATTGTTGGTACTCCTGGTTCCCGCCTGTCAGAACCAGGCAAGTTCAGACATGTTCAGTATCGCCTACCGCAGCAATGGGGGCAACATGCAGTTAAAGTTGATTTTAGAGGAAGATCCGAAGTTTCTTTCAAACAGAATCACTGCTGATGAAACTTGCCTACATCGTTTTCATCCTGAGAGCAAACAGCAAACCTCAGTGTGGAAATCTCCATCACCAATACCCCAAACACCGAAAGTGTTGCTTATGCTGGGAAAATTATGGTCATCTCAATCTTTGATATTCATGGAATGGTTTATCAGCATGTTGTACCTGCACACACATCAGTAACAGGACAATACTACAGGGATGTCTTGAAAACATTGCAAATCCATATCAGGCGCAAAAGACCACAGTTCCGTGAAGCAGGCTGGATGTTGCACCACGACAATGCGCGGCCGCATATTGCCAATGTTGTTACTGAATATCTTGCAAAAATCAACGTGAAGTGCATCCCTAATCCTCTCTATGGCCTGGATTTAGCCCCATGTGACATTCTTCTATTCCCTACCTTGAAGAAACGCCTTCGTTGGAGGCATTTTCCATCATCAGAAGTAGTGGTGAAGGCTGTGGGGGCGATTTTGAACGATTTTCAAAAATGGTTTCCAGCATGTCTTTGAAGATTGGCAGAAATGCCGGGACAAGTGCATCTCTCACCCTCCCTACAGTCCGGATTTAGCCCCATTGACTTTTTTTTCTATTTCCTAACTTAAAGAAACGCCTTCGTGGGTGACATTATCCATCATCAGAAGCTGTGGTGGAGTCTGTGGAGGCGATTTTGAAGGATCTCTAAGAAATGGTTTCTAACAGGTCTTTGAAGACTGGCAGAAACGCTGGGACAAGTGCATCGCATTCAGGAGAGGCTATTTTGAGAAGCTCAATGAGAATTATGAGGATGAGTAAAGGTACAATGTCAAGAAATTAATGATCATTATTTATTGAACAGTCATCGTGTATGCCATTTTAACTCATTTGAAGAATGTAGAAAAATTAAAAAATTAATGAGTTCCTCACAACTGTCATCTGTTATATAGAATTTATTTAACTATATCCTGTGTTAGATGTTAAGTTCTTTGTAATATACACTTTTTGTGTAGTACTATTAATCAGTTCAACCATTTTGAGTAAATAATATATTTGTATTGCTACTTAAATCACTGTTGTCAACTGTAATGTGCGATTTTAGTTGTTTTGTTTACTGTGAAGCTAATTTTTTCAGATAATTCAAGAAATTCGTTAAAATGTTCATATATGGAGATGTAATGCAAGCATGGCCCTCTGAAATTAATGAAAAGGTTAAACCAAGATGGCTTTGTTTGTTACGCAACAGATTGCCTAGGTTTATTATCATTCCAAGTTATGGAACTGTCCAGAACTCAAGCCAATCAAATTCAAGTTTTGGTTCCTTAGCAACAGGACATTGTAGAATGAACCAATCCGAGTTCAGTAAAAAAATTTAATTTGATTTCATCTTCACTTGTGAAAGGTCTCAGTCCGTCTTGTTCTTTCGATGTAGTCAGACGTGTTATAGATATCGTCTCGGACACAGACGCACTGTTAAATTGCAAGAGGACTGCTAGGTTCCTTCAAGTTACACAAGTAATTTTATCTACTGATTAACGATCAGTGAAAAGGCTCGTCGAGTACGCGTCGCAAAAGAAAATACGTAAATGTTGAGTGGCACGCTGTTGCGTTCACTACGCCTTTAAAATCAAGAAAGATGTTTGTAAATATGTCTTAAAACATGCGCTGTGAAATAATTCAGTGAGAAAATAAATTCTCAAAAAGTGAAGCAGTGTTTTAAATCAATTTTGTTGCCACCATCCACCATTTCGTTGTTGGCGCCATACCACTACCCTAGATTACAGAGTTCACTGCTCATCGACGGAGTTGCTGGCGAATCGTCAAATCTACATCATCGCAGTACAAAGGAAGCTGGAGAGATCATCGGTTCTGCATCCTGGCGAAGGTAAGTTGCCTCACCAAGGGATTATAAGAAAAATTATTACAACTGTCATAACCTGTTTGTACCGTTTGTTTTATATTTCATTGCTTTCTAAATAATGTACTAAATCAACTGTGTTCGCTGATAACCTTAGTTGTTTTAAAGCGACCTTAAAGAATGAGAGAAGAATAAAAGCAATAATCGTTCTAGAATGGAAGACTTTATAATGCGAGGGTTGTTCAATAAAGAATGATCATAATTTTTATGGTGCTTCTCAAAATGGTCACCCCTGAATGCCATTCAGTTGTCCCAGCGCTTCTGCCAGTCTTCAAAGACATGCAAAAAATAATTTTTTGAGAGATCTTTCAAAATTGCCTCCTCATCCTTCACCACTGCTTCTGATGATGGATAATGCCTCCCACGAAGGCGTTTCTTCAAGTTAGGGAATATAAAAGGACACATGGTGCTAAATCCAGACTATAGGGAGGGTGAGGGATGCACTTCACGTTGATTTTTGCAAGACATTCAGCAACAACATTGGCAATATGCGGCCGCACATTATCGTGGTGCAGCATCCAGCCTGCCTCATGGAAATGTGATTTTTTGCGCCAGATACGGACTTGAAATTTTTACAAGATATCCCTGTAATATTGTCCGGTTACTGATGTGTGTGCAGGTACAACATACTGATAAACCATTCTATGAATATCACAGAATAAAATGACCAGAGCTTTCCCAGTAGAAGCAACCCCTTTTGCTTTTTTGGGGGTTGGTGATGGCGGAGATTTCCTCACTGAGGTTTGCTGTTTGCTCTTAGGATCAAAATGATGTAGCCAAGTTTCATCAGCAGTGATTACGTTTGAAAGAAACTCTGGATCTTCCTCTAGCATCAACTGAAACTGCATGTTACCTCCATTGCAGCGGTAGGCGATACCGAACATGTCTGGCCTTACCTGGTTCTCACAGGCGGGAACCAGAAATACCAACAATGAAACTACTACGGCGTGTTTGTTTAACATTAAGCTAACGGAATATAGTAAGAGTGAATTTTAGTGCAAAAAATTATGACCGTATAAAAATTATGATCATTGTTTATTGAGCAGCCCTCGTAGTAAATGCTTGACATATCTTTAAATCAAATGTATTTATTAGGTCTGTGCCTTAGAGAGCAGCAGTGCGAGTGAACGGCTATTAACTTTTCCATGCAGAAACCTGTACGTTTGAAGTGCTATCTCATGCCACAGGTCACGTCATCAACTCAACCCTGTGTGTCGCCAACTTGAGCTTGTTGCTTCCGTGAACCAAAACCCAGGCCTGCCTGTAAGTCCAAATCTCGTTACGTTTCAATCACCAAGAACGCCTGGGAATACCCCTTATCCGCATCACAGTTACGACACAGTAGTTGCTGAACTTCCAATTTCCAAACGTTGATCACAAGGTCCTTCCTTCCAAATATACAAGTAATGCATATAGGTTTGGTAAACAATTTCTGCAGGATACATTATTACTGTCGACAATACGGCGTGTATGAAGAATTTTTATTGTGCATATTACAAAATGTTACAATTTACAGCTTTTGGCTACATTTGTTTGTCTTTACCTTGTAGCTACCTTTGCTTACATGAGAACCTGGTCTTCTGCTCTGCCAGGTAGCTCTTAAATGTCATGCCTCCTTGTTACTTAATCAGTCCTAATCTTCCCCCTCAACTTCCTTTCTTATATTCTTTGCATTTGTGGCCCATTTTGCTTTTACTATCTGTAAGAACTCGCCAATACTTCTTACCTTCTTTTCTATACTTCCCGTTAACACTTTTATACCTACTACCCTCTTCTTTACTTTCTCCCATTTATCCACCCGTGTTACTTTAATCGAGTAATCTATCGATTATTCCAGATATTATCTGTTAAAAGTTATGTGTAGGGATTATATAAATACTTTATTACTCTGTACATTTCAGAATTTATGAAACTTTTAAATATTTAGATTCAAAATATGTGTTTGTCTCAAGTGCACATGCTTTATATATGCATTGAATTAGATCTAATATTTTCTAAGTAATTATTTAGTGACGTATTATATCAATATCTACTAAGATTTGTGGGACTGACATTCAGTTGCTTTTATAAGGTTGTAACGGGATTTTGCGTCAGATAATGTTAATTCTAATTTCTTACTTTGTTATTTTTGTACAAGGCATGCACGCCAACATCAGCTCCAAAATTATGTTCATTCGTTCACTTCCATGATTATTTTGAAGTATCAATCGAATTCTAAATAAGTAATGAGACATATGTGTTTCAAGGCGTGGTTCGGCATAAAGAAGTCAAATTATTTCGATAAATTCTTATTTTGTTATATTTATACGGATTCGAACTACAACTTAAAAACGTTTTTGTTTTTGTAGCGGTATACATCACATTCGTCGTTACAACAAAAATCTCTTTCTTTTATAGCAAGATTGTTGATTTATCGTCACTATCCAAGACTGAAGAACATATCTGTCTCTTAAAGATTATTATTGACTTCTCGTAATGTAACAAAACTGAAGAACATATCACTCTCCTAAAGATTATTGACTTCTGGTCACTATCGTTACTTCTACTTAATTTTGTGATTGGCCGATCCAATGGCACGTCACCGCATTACGTCATATTACGCCATATCATTATTTCGGCCAATCACACAATTACATACATTTTTACATATTTAAATTATTAAATATATTTACATAATCAGTTTTTATAAATTTGTAAACCCCTCACACATCAAACATAACCCAAAAGTACTGTTACAAGATTTTTCCTTATTTTAACTTTTTTAACACAAAACTTTCACTCAATGTCACTAACTCAGAAACGTTACTGGCTTACTGCAGTTGAAAGCACAGTTACACCACCAGCAGCACTGAGAAGAGAGATCGACTGTTGTTACCATAGCTGCGTAATCGAAGTGTTCGGTTCAAGGTTGTACAGTTCAGATTATACTAGCAAGCGATAAAGAATCAGTTTTATACGATATGTTTTCACGCACAAGCTGTCAGGATTGCATTACATTTTTATTGTGCATATTCCAAAATTTTACAATTTACAAATTTAGGCTACATTTATTAGTCTTTACCTTGCTGCTACCTTGGCTTACATGCCACCCTGCTCTTCTGTTCTGCCAGGAAGCTCCTTGCCTCCATGCCTCCTTGTTACGTAATTAGTCCCATTCTACCCCCTCATCTTCCTTTCTTATGTTCTTTACATTTCTGGCCCATTTTTGTTTTATTTTCCGCAAGAACTCACCAATACTTCCTTCTTTTCTTCCCTTCCCGTTAACATTTTATAGCTACTATCCTCTTCTCTACGTTCTCCCAATTTTCCTCCCAAACCCTATTTCTCCATATTGCAACCTCCTCGCATTCTGTTACACAGTGTTCTATGCTTTCTTGTCCATCACACAATTCATAAATTCTCTATTCCCTACCTCTTATCCCTCTTACAAATATTATTTCTGTTCTCATTCAAGCTAACCCTTCTCTCTCTTGCCTATTGCAGTAATCTACATATGCTTCTCGTCCCCAATTTCTTTTTATATGTTTGTAAAATTGTAATGATTTCATATTTTCTAGACTTCCCTATATTTCCTATCTTTCTATATCTTCTATTCTGCATTTTTCTAATTTACCCATAACGCTTGTATTCCTTTCCTCTTATCTCCATATATCTCCTATTCCTGTCTTTCCATATTTCCTCCTATCTCTGCCCACCAACTATTTGAGTTCTCTAATCTTTTTCCCTGTCTCATACATAATTTCGTAATTTCCCTTCTATTAATGCAGAAGACCAACAGTGGAATCTTGCTACATACAAACGGCATTACGTCATCATTCCCTGTATAGTTCGGGAATACTCAAATGGAACATTGGAGGCTCTTAGAGTAGACGGGTTCGAATCAAGTCAAAATGCAAACACTGCCGCACGGATGTATACCTCACATAGTAGAAAATTAACAATGTATTATAGTTTTGTAAGGAAGAAAAATGGATTGGTACAATTATTCAGCTAAATAGTACCATAAAACGGAAAGCAACAACAGTAGGAACACGTAAACCGGATGAAGACGCCCGCTTAGGTAGCATTGATGTTACCGTGTCTGCCTCACGTTCAACAGGTCCCGAGTTCAAATCTCGGTCAGAGTGTGTTACCTGGATACGTTTTTTTTTTCCGGAGTTTTCCCTTATCGTGAAATACGAATGTCAGGTAACTCTAAGCTCTATGAACTCCGGGCTCATTTGAGCATCATTTCACCCATTTCATTCATCGTCCGATATGACTTAATGTTGGAGGACGTAAATTCAATAACCAGAGGAAGACAGCCTCTAGGGTTGTGACGTATTTCAGCCGGGAGCGAGGCCTGTAGTACGTGTGACATCAGGCAAAAACCGTGTACTACCAAGTTTCCTATATAAAAGGCGCTGTGAGTACAGAATCTGAGGGTTGAGTCAGGTGTAGCGCATTCGATGACAACAATGTAGCTGCCAGATACCAAATGGAACTGTTATATTTACAATGTGTCGATTTATTGAAGGACAAATATGCACACAAGCAAGACTTGGCTGATTTTTACAAGAATGTCCCCCAAACCAGATTTCCGAGGTTGTATTCACTGGTTGGCTCGACATATGTACGAACATTTCTTTTTCTGTTACGAAATTACTTAAGTTCAAACCCCAAAGTACCTTGTTGTATCACAATCTAACATGCACCCTGCGATTACAAATTTCCCAGGTATTACTTCCTGATATTGATAAACCAGTTAAGGAAAAACGAAACGGAATGTGTCGGAAAATGCCACGTAATTCTGTTGTGAGTTGGTCTCCTCTAATTTTCAGACCAAGTTACTTTGTTTTATTTTATTAATTTATAGCATTCCTGATCTTAAGATAAACTACAGTTGAAGTTGTACATATTTTTTCATAACACAGAGCAAAAATGTAATTGTTTATAAACTGTGACCAATTGTGTAATTAAAGCAGTCAGCATTAATATTAAAACGACCAAGATGTAAGTTGTGCATATTAATATCCGATACGTTTTTTGTCTTTCCTATGCTGCCAGAACCCCAACACACCAATCAAACTGTTTACTTCCTCTTGAGCAGCAGAAATCAGCGCGGTGACGTCACGCACTAACCTACCTTTGGTTCGGGAGCATATTTGGCGGTTAGAGCTGACGTCACACCACCAATACCTGTCTTCCTCCGACGTAAACGAACTCTGCATAATATAATGAGAGGTTCAACATTCAAACGTACGAGAAATGAAATGTGTACTGTTTAGCGCCCGCTTTTACTACATACGGCACCGCAGGCGATGACACTGATGATAAATGAGATGAAGATGGAGCACCGGTGGAATGAGATGGCAGGGAAACCGGATATCCCGGAGAAAACCCGCCCAGCGCCGTGTTGTCCACTACAAATCTCACTTTTGCGGTCACCTGGCATCCAACCCGGGCCGTCTTGGTGATGGCCAAGCGGTCTAACCACTGAGCCACGGCGCGGCCCTAAATGTACTAGAGGAAAACGTCCAACTCCTGGTGAACATTGCCCACATCCGAAAAATTTCGAACTCGGTGAGTTTGAAAATTATGTTGTGCGCAAGTTTCTCGAGCTTTACGAACCCATAACAGAGATTCCTATACCACGTGAACTCTTTAAGTGCTGTTAAAGAAAAGAGTCCTTTTGAAGGCAGGATATATTCTGCGGAATACTTAAAGGCAAGGGATATCGATCCCGAAAGAAATAAAAGTATCCATAGTGTTCCGTACGCTATGCTTACGCTTTGATGGTCAGACTCTACTGCCCTGCATTCCCGCCTTCTCTGACCTCTTTAAATCATGCTGTGCTACACCAGAGATCTCCCATAACAACTGCGCGCATTCGTCAGGCAAACTACTACAGGGCAGAAGGTGGAAGACAATATATGAAATAATGGGCCTTTTATGTAAGCCTACTGCATTAACTCAGTTCTATCAATTCAAGTCACGTACTATGTGATTCAAAAGTCAACTGAGAAATGAGAAAAGATACTCTAATGGGAAGTGAGAAACATCTTTCATTTCTAGATATATTTATAATTATATTGCGGCAATAATAGTAAAGTAAGTAGTAACAGTGCTGTAGGATTTTGACAAATGTAGGTACATTAATATAATTATGGATATTATATTATATGTTTTATTAAATTTCTGCTGCCGCTCTTAAAAGTGCTGCACGAAGTAACTGCTTTGCCTAAGTGCATGGGATAAAAAATTGAGGGGCGTGAAGCCTAGTGACCATGAAGGTCACCACTGAATTCTACCTAAACCAAGGTTCACCGAACATCTTATTTGGTTTCTGACGAATAGTCAGAGGATAATGTGCGGCAGCTCCGGCTGGAGCATTGATTCGGTGGTAAATCATGCAGGAACTCCATTAGAGTGTCGCCCAGCCAAATGTGAACTGGCTTACGTTTCTATCAAAGTAATGTAGTCTCAATTATTGGACGCCAGACCACCAGGGATGTTAGTTTCTCTCACCCGTCTGGACCAGTATCGTGTATATGCGTGCCCAACACTGAGCGGGATATGCTGAAGCAAGAATCGATTATCACGTAAACACTGTCTGGTCCAGTTACCCTCTTCTGCACTTGGCGAGAGTAAAGCAACTTTGAATTGTAATATTCTGGGAATGGATTGGCTAGTGTTAGACTTACACTGACACCTTCGAGCTTAGTGAATTCTCATTTGTGACGTTTGTTATTTAACACTATACGAGGGCTGTTCAATAAATAATGATCATAATTTTTCGCATTAAAATTCAATCTTATTATATTCTGTTAGCTTAATGTGAAAGAAACACGTCGTCATAGTATCATTTTTGGTACACCTGGTTCCCGCTTGTGAGAACCAGAAAAGATCAGACATGTTCAGTATTGCCTACCGCTCCAATGGAGGTAACATGCAGTTAAAGTTGCTGTTAGTGGAAGATCCGGAGTTTCTTTCAAACGTAATCACTGCTGGTGAAACTTGGCTGCATCATTTTGATCCTGAGAGCAAACAGCAAAGCTCAGTGTGGAAATTTCCTTCATCACCAACCCCCCCCCCCCAAAAAAAAAAGTGGTTGCTTCTGCTGGGAAAGTTATGGTCATCTCATTCTTTGATATTCATGGAATGGTTTATCAACATGTTGTACCTGCACACACATCAGTAACTGGACATTACTACAGGGATGTCCTGAAAACATTGCAAGTACATATGTGGCAAAATACCACATTTCCGTGAAGCAGGCTGGTTGCTGCACCACGATAATGCGCGGCTGCATATTGCCAATGCTGTTGAAGATATTGCAAAACTCAACGTGAAATGCATCCCTCACCCTCTCTATAGTCCGCATTTAGCCCCGTGTGACTCTTTCCTATTCCCTAACTTGAAGAAACTCTTGCGTGGGAGGCATTATCCATCATCCGAAGCAGTGGTGAAGGCTGCGGAGGCGATTTTGAAAGTTCTCCCAAAAATGTTTTCCAGCTTGTCTTTGAAGACTGGCAGAAACGCTGGGACAAGAGCATCGCATTTAGGGGAGACTATTTTGAGAATAACCATCAAAATTATGAGGATGAGTAAGGGTACGTTGTCAAAGACATTGTGATCATTATTTATTGAACATCCCTCGTAATAACATGAACTTGAGCAATATTTAAGTAGGCTGGCCTGGTGAACAGTAATGAATCGCTTCCCATATTGTTCTTTGATTCTACTATTCCAGTCGCTATTCAGAACTAAATATGATCTCTTCAACTAACAGTCAACATCAACAGTCTTTTTATTGCATACACAACTCAATACCTTTTAAGAAACCAAACAATATACAATCTATCTATAAAAGCAAATATTTTGTATATAAACGATGATAATAGCTAGGATTAAATCACCTCCGGTGTGCCGAAATTTAATCCCATTTATACATGCCAGTAAATTTCTGATATGGGTTGGTTTTTAAGTACACCTAAGAACGAGCGATTTGACCAAATTCGATCCTACGGCTTTAGGATCAAGAGAACAGCGCCTAACCAACTTTGCCACTGATATCCACATAGCCAATTGCTGTTTACCACGGGATATTCCCATTTATAGGGCTATTATTTATTCTGCCGTGACTAATCCTGGAAAAGGCAAACAGATATATACTTTATAGGTACAAAATTTAAAAAAAAAAAATATGTGCTGCACTGGCATAACTTTCTGTAGTTTTTTTACAAATTCCTCTTATAAGCGCTCATCCTTCTATATATGTTGAGATGAATATTTGCAGTTGTCTTGTTACATACACCGTGCGTCCATAAAGTCATGATGAACGTTTGATGGGCCACAGGAAGACAACGAAAAACGATAGAAGTCTGAAATCTTTATTAAATAAAATGAAAACTCTCTAAGTTTCCGGAATATGCTGTGTAAGCGTGTGCACAGGCAGGTGATGACGCAATAACAAGAAATGTGAAGAAACGGATCCACCTGCCAAAACATTCGAGATGTAGGCCGTATAGAGGACATATCAGTGTGTTTTGTGACTTGTTAAATTGGAATCTGTGAGAAAGTGGAACGTGGATATCGTCACGTGTTCCACGAACTGCCACCACATAGGAATAATATTAATCGGTGAGGTAAGTAGTTGAAGAATCCCGGCAGTTTGTTTGGCAAACCCCGTTCTGGCAGGATATCGGTCAGTGGCAAGTTTGCAGATGCTATACGGGAAAGCTACTTAAGCAGCCCTAAAAACCCAGTGCATGTGTGTGTTCCACAGTTACACCTAAGCATGACAGTCACAAGGTGTTAATGGGGTACAAACTGCAGCTGCTGCACGCTGTCAAACTGACGAATAGTCCAAAATAATTTGCGTTTGCAGCAGTTATGCTTCGGAAGATCGACAGTGATGGATTTCTGCAGAAGGTTGTGTTAGCGGTGAGGCAACATTCCATATTAGTGGACATGTTCATCGCCATAGCGTCCGAATATGGGCTGCTGAAAGTCCTCATGCCTACGTAGGGTAAAAACGTAGCTGCGTAAAGTGAGCTTGTGCTGTGGCCTGATGCAGGATAAAGTGGTAGGACCAATTTTCTTTGCTGATCAGACTGCGACAGCAGTCCACTACACTGTAGTGGAATTGTATGTACCGCCACAACTTCCAGAAGGTGTCATCTTTCAACATGACGACGCTCCTCCACACTGTGCTAACATTGTTCGTGAGCTTCTGGACACCACATTCCCCAGTGGTGCATAGGCAGGTGTTCTGTCAAGCCGTGGCCACCACGATCCCCGGATCTGACCCCTGGGATTCTTACTTGTGGGCTTATGTGAAGTAACACGTGCACAGGGGACGCATTAATGTCATAAATCATTTAAAACAGAGAATTGCAGACACTGTCCCTTTTGATACACCAGACGTCCTTAACCGTGTGCGGGAAGAACTTGAATATCTTTTAAATATATATAGGGCAATACAAGGAGCCTAAATCAAACTGCCTTGTATATATGTGTGTAACATTAAGAGGTTTTCTTTTGTTTGATGGAACTTTGTCATTTTCATCTTGTTTCGTTGTCTTCCTGTGCCCGATGAAATGTGCACCACGACTTTACGGACGCACTGTATATTTCCACGCTAAATTGGAAAAGGAAGATACTACAGGCATGAAAGATAGATTGTTTCAGAGCTATTGGTTATATGGTGGCTTTGAAGCCCCATTGCATTTGTATGCCCAAGAGATAAAAGTATAAGAGAGAAAGTCTTGGAAATGGTTAACATCACAAAATAATAAAAAAAACAGGACGTAATTTTCTTTAAAAAGATACAATGCTTGGTCCTCTATGATTTTGTCTGTCTCTTGCAGTTTAACATTTACACATAACCTCAAACATAATTAACGGGACTATAGCGACTATTTCAAAAAAAATCAAGATAAACACTTCATTTGTGATGAAAATATTCAAAGGTATGACAATTTACTAAAAAATTCATCAAAGATACCTTTTTTTGTAATTTACATCCTCCAACGTTAAGTAATATCGGATGATAAATGGAGTGGGTGAAATGATGCTCAAATGAGCCCAGAGTCCATAGAGCTTAGAGTTACCTGACATTCGTCTTTCAGGATAAGGGAAAACTCCGGAAAAACCTTATCCAGGTAACCCACCATGAGTGAGATTCGAACTCGGGACCTCTTGAACGTCAAGCAGACATGCTACCGCCACGCTACCGAGGCGGGCAGAGGTACCTTTTGAGAAATTAAAAATGTTCAGAAAGAAAGTTTCATTTGAGGACAATAATTGAGAATGCGAGGATCTTTTTTATATTTTTATTTTAATTATCAGGTATTATTTTTGGCAGACAGAAAATCTGAATTCTAAATGTTGCACTTAGCTGACTTTTTGCTTTCTAAGCTGTTTGCACATACGCTAGTCACAGATGATATCTCCCTCTAATTTTTGATAATATTCTGGGAAACTCAAAACGTTTTTCCAGTGTAATTTCGGTACCGATTATTTTGTGTAGAACAGACCATTTCTACTTACTATGTACGTCTAAGACAAATTAATATGTTTTACTAAAACCGGATGGTAAAACGTAAGACAAATGCAGTTAAATGGAAGTTCAAAATATACAAATAAGTAAATATGTCAAAATTGTTCCATTATATTGTCGCCGATCGCGTTGTTGCGACGCGCGCGGCTGGCGTGCATAAAGAGGCAGATAACTGACTGGCAGTTTCGATTTCTTGTTTGTTAAGTTGTTGGAGAGTCGTGAACTTCATAATCTTTCGCGTACCAGCTGTGTTTTGAAAGTGAACTCCTTTGTTTGTGGTCGACGACTTTGAAGATTGTATTTGATTATGTTACGTAAATATGCTACTGTAAGGGTTGACCAAAGTGTGTTTCTATGGAAATAAAGAGAATTTTCGAATATCTGCAAACAGGACCTTTGATTCTACGAACACACAGAGTCAAAATATACTATTCACTTCGCAAAAGTATCCATATTACAGTGTAGTTTAGATAGAGAATAATTTTCCCTTTTGCCAACTGACTTCTGGAGCACGCTGTATGAAGGATCTGTGTTCTTATAGTGCCTATTCGAGTGGAATATTTACGGCTGCGTTGTGTGTTATGATGTTTCATAAATCTACGAGATTGCGCGGTGTTTTAATTGGTCTTAAACTTTAGCACTGCAATAATTCGAGATGTGTGGAAACATTGCTAGCACTCGTGGCTTATAGCTAAGGTAGAAAACTCAATAATTATGGTGCCACTTTGTGGTGCTTGCTAATCTGGGTCACTCACATGTGTAACAAGCATGTTACAGAATCAGCCATACTACAAACAGATGGCGGATAGAGCAGTGGCTTGCAGACGGATGCAACTTTGCTAAATGGATGAATTTGACAAAAGCGAGAATAAAGCTATACTAATGGCATTATATTATTATAACATATGATATAAATATTTATTTCTGTTTTTGATTTATTTTAGTTGGATACCTCGTTTTTTCCAGAGAAATTATTTATATTATGTTATCTAATTAAAGATAATAAATATTTAACCCTTTAATGTCCAGTGGTCTATTTATATATAGATCGCTACATATAACATTTATTTAAGCCCGCCTCGGTAACATGGTGGTAGCATGTCAGCCACACACTCAAGAGGTCCCGACTTCGAATCTCGGTCCCGGTGAGTTACCTAGATAAGGCTTTTACCTGAAAGACGAATGTAGGGTAATTCTAAGCTCTATGGACCGCGAGCTCATTTAAGCATCATTTCGCCCATTCCATTCAGTGTCCGATATGACCTAACGTTGGAGGACGTAAATTATATATAAATAAGAATTATAATTTATTTACTTAATCTCCACGCATTCTCGAGCGTTATCTTCACCACGTATAATAAGACCTGAAGCTTTCTTGGCGACGAATATGCTCACTTTCTTCTCGGGCAACAAGCCAAGTGAAAAGACGATTGGATATGGACGTTTCGGGAGTGTGCATCTCTCCCATCATTAGGATATTTATAAAATGTTATAACCACAGTATAACACAAATATAAACAAAGACAAAACACTACCAAAATTCGCGCCACAGAACAAAAGACTGTTTTCAGTAAATAAAATACCAGGTCAGGAGATGGCGTGAGTATATAAAATTGTGTCAACGAAACGTAACTACTTAACTTGATCATCAAGCTGTATTGATCATTGCTTCTTTAATTGACGGATTTCCATTTTAAGGCCGGTTTCCAAGAGGAGCTAAACTGAAATCCAGCATCACGATTAAGCGTGCTCCTTTCAGAGGAAATCGCCAAAGCCTCCTTAATTCTCCACTCCCAGTAACCGTTGCATATTGACAAGATGATCGTCTCCCGAAAATTTGCTCTGTTGAAACATTGGATATAACACAGATATAAACAAAAACAAAACACTATCAAAATTCACATTACTGAACAAAAGACTGTTTTCAGTTAATTAAATGCCAGGTCAGGAGATGGCGTGAGTATAGAAAATTGTGTCAAAGACACGTAACTACAATCGTTTAATGCAATCTGAGAAGTCTGGGCTGGCAGAGCGTTGTTTTCATAACGGCCAACTTTTGGGAGAGGACCATCTTGACAAAATGCAACAGTTACTGGGAGCGGAAAATTAAGGAGGGTTTGGCCATTTGCTCCGAGAGGAGCACGCTTAATCGTGATGCTGGATTTCAGTTCAGCTCCTTTTGGAAACCGATCTTATAAATGGGAATCCGTCGATTTAATAAGCAAAGTCCAATACAGCTTGATAATCAAGTTAAATAATTACGTTCCTTTTACACAATTTTCTATGCTCACGTCATTTCCTGACCTGGCATTTATTTTACTGAAAACAGTCTTCTGTTCAGTAATGCGAATTTTGATAGTGTTTTGTCTTTGTTTATATTTGTGTTATATCCAGTGTTTTATTTGTGGTTATAACGTTTAATAAATATCCTGATGATGGGAGAGATGCACACTACCAAAATGTGGATATCTAATCGTCTTTTCACCTGGCTTGCTGCCCGAGAAGAAAGTGAGCATATTCGTCGCCTGGAAAGGTTCAGAACTTCTTGTAGAAGTACCAGAAGTTCATTTTGAAACGTATGCGTTGAATTAGGTTTTTATTGGTTCGTTTCTTCTTCATAGTATTGTCACCTGAAATGTTGAGCAATACTTGCGAACATATCAAAATCTAGAGGCTTGATATAAAATGCTTCTTTCCTGTCTTAACTTGCTTGTACATTTTCCAAAATTCTAAATTCCCTTTTTTTAAGTGAAAACTTCTTTAAGCGCGTTTAGCACTTTTTGTTTGTAGTGAACTAAACTGAGCCGCCACGCTGGAATATGTGACGTTAATTCGGGTGAAGTCGGCTCGAGTCGACTCAATCCGAACTAACCCCCAACACTCATTCGTTATTTCAGTCTTATGTTGTCCATACCGCTATACACTGTAGAGTTTCTGTATCACTCAACAGCGTATCAACAACACGCATCCAGGTATGTTTTAACATATTTCAACTACTATGAAAAAATCAGAAAACCTATAGCAGTTTCATTAAATAAATAATTGTCTTAGGGCCGTTCTGACAAATGTCTGTCAAATGCCAGTAACCGATCCGGTCAGATAACCTTCTGTCATTTAACAAGTCGACAGCATGTCAAATTCCACCTTAAACAACAATAATAGTAAAAAAGAACAGATAATATATCCGAAGTTTGGTATTTGTATAATTAAAACCATAATAACGAAAAATAAAGCTAGTGTGCTAATTGGCAACAAAAGTGTTTGTAATTCGTGAAAGAGATGTTTCATTTAGAAACGTTTATTTTTATTGACTATTTCTACTTACTGTGAGCAGTTAAACGTAAAACTTCAATAAATTATATGTAGTAACACGTAAATAGTAAAATTATCACGTAGTAAAATGACGTTTTGCGTTTATTTTCATTTATAACTTACAGGTTTTGTTTTTCCACAAACTGGAAGACCGACCGAGGGTCAAGAAAATGTATTAATATCAGTATCAATTGTGGCAAAACATTTTAAATGAATATGGCATGTAATAAAATATGTATGAAAGTATGTACGAACGTGTAATAAAATATGGTGTATATGAGTATATGTACGGATATGTAATAACATGTGTAAAATGTATACGTAACCAAACATTTCCGAATATTAAAAATATGCAAATAAACAAATGTAACAGACATGTATGAAATTTTATTTTATTTTATTTTATTTTATTGAAAATAAAAATGCAGTGAAGCAGCAAGAAACAAAATATGACAAATGGTTGTGAATAGCATGTATTTTAATATAAAAATACACGTAAAACAGTGTATTCTATGGCTTTATTTGACTTCCTTTATACATCCTTTATCTATATCCCCCTTCGCACGGTCGCAAGTCCGTCGTCATTCAGTTGTTTCAGAGTATTTTCATTTGTGAGTACACTTAGCGCAAGGCATGAGATGTGTAGCTTTCAACTGGCCTCTTTGCGCAATAATCAGCGTCAACTTTAAATTTTTAAAATAATTTTTAAGAATAATTTATAATGAATAGTTTTTAAGTTTTCACTTCTGTCCTGTGGTCTTAACCACACACACATTTTTTTTTTTGATCTGTGAGAACACTTTATTGCGATATTCTAAATGTTCTCTAGCTTCAAGTGAGGTTTAGGCTGAAGAGCCATCAACTTTTCTGGAGTGTGCATCTCTACCATCATCAGGATGATGAATGAAGCCCGAGAACATCTAGAACATATACGTCGCCAGGAAAGCTACAGATCCTATTTCATCTTATTACGATATTTCAGATGACATCAACTTCCTGTTTACACATATGGACCATGAGCATGTGGTCAGATGCTGACTAGAAATCTGAGTCAGCCATATGCAGAATTGCATCCATAGGAATGATTGTTTGCTTGGGATTTGCCTGTGAAGCTTCTAGCCTCGGTTTTACCTTACTTGGCACTAGGGACGCCATGCTGGAAGAATCGGTATTTAACGGTACTTTATCTCTGCAGCCGCGGGTCATTCTGTTTTGGGTTCTTCCCGGGGTCAAACTAATCTTAGAAACCAGGGTCCTCATGCTGTCTAGTAGCGAAGGCTCATTTACATGCATCCTTGACCAACCGACAGATATCTCCGAGGGTAACACCCGTTTGGGTGTTTGTATAAGTATTACTCGATAGACCGTTGGGGCTTATCGACCTTCAGGAGACCAGTGCTGTGATCGTCTCTTATCGGGTCTTATCTGGTCAATTAGAAGAGTGAAATATTAGTAAGTTGATGTACAGTAAGTTACAAAAGACAAATGGAGCGATTGGAAGCTGCATGTGTCTATATGATATGTTTTCTCGCGCCTGACGATGTATCACACATTGCTGTCCAGGAGACATGACTATATCTGAACAAAGTGTACATACACTGGACTCGTCGTGTTTGTGCGATAAGCTGAGGTAAACATCTCTGTGTTGCAAATTTTTTCCCGATACGCTCTATCGCTTTGCCACGTAGCATGTAATTCTTGTCACCATTTCATCCCGAAGTCTCTTCAAGACGTTGGGGGGACCTAGTAATTAACATTAATAATAAAAGTTTAGTAATTTATCATACGAATGTGTTCCGAAAAGTTTCCGAACTCAACATGAAAATGGCAGCGCTCGTAAACAAAAGCTAGTGAATTTCGTTGTTCATCTGTTGAAACTCTCCTAAGTTTCAGCCATTTTAGTTGCTCATTTGTTATGTAACAGTCGTTTGAGTGAGTTGATGTAGCTCTGTTGGTGCAGTTTAGGCGCAATACTTCCGAGTTTTGACGCCGAATAATTAATGTAGATGAAACTTGGATACACCATTATATACCCGAAACAAAAATACAGCCCAAACAGCGGATCGCAAAGGGGAACCGGCTCCAAAAGAACGCAAACATTGTTTTTTCGGCTGAAAAAATGATGGCGACTGTTTTTTGGGATAGTCGTGGTGTTATTTTAATGGATTATCTTCAAAAAGTAAAAACCATTACAGGAGCATACTATGCATTATTCTTTGACAAGATGAAGGCACAGCTTGCGGAAAAACGGCCAAATTTGCAGAAAAAACCCTGTTTCACCAACACAATGCACCGTCTCACACCTCAGCGGTTGCAATCGCGAAAATCCACGAATTACGGTTTGAACTTCTTGACCATTTACCTTACTCACTAAATCTAGGACCAAGTGACTTCTTTTTGTTCTCTTATCTGAAAATTGCGCACGCAGGACAGATTTTCGTCAAATGAAGAGGCAATCACCTTCGTAAACAATTAGTTTGCAAAGAAAAGGACTGAGTACTATTTGGAAGGGCTACAGAGACGGGAACATCGCTGGGAGAAGTGCGTAGATGTACAAGGAGACTATTTTGAAAAATAAAAAAAATGTCTTGTATCTTTAATAGGTCGGAAACTTTTCAGACCAACCTCGGTTATGAAACTTATTGTTGTTTCTACTTTGGACTACCATTTCGCTCCATCATAAGGCTCCCTCATCCTTGAGTTGAGAAAAGGTATGAGTGGATACACAAGACTGCTTTTAATGCCTTTATATTGGGCAAGTGACCCCGAAATATTTGAAAAAAATTCTGTCTGTATACAGAATATAGCAAACCTCGATGGCGAAACTTTAGTAACGGATTCCTGATATTCATAAAAGAAAATAAGTGAATTATTACATGCATCCAAAAACTCATAACTGTAGAGTTATCTGGTTTCATGAAGGTTGGTGGATGCCGATTGCCTTGTTATTTGAATTAAAATGCGAGATTCCGGTTACACGATGAAACGTGTTCCGAGTAAAATGATACAGATCTGGAACAACCGCAAATTATTTCGCGCCATGTCTGGTTAATTGGCCTGTCTGACTGTATGAAGTCTGCTTTCTATAGGTCTCAGTGTGATGTGAAAGAACTCGCATGGGGGTAGAAATGCTTTGCGGGCTCCTATTTGTGAAACAATATGTTCCAAAAGCTGAATATTACTGAGAAGTACTGCTAATTTAATTTTCAGGACTAATGGTATATCCTTTAAAACTGCGGTACGGTTTTTCAAACACCTAGTGCAGTTTAGCAACTGTGTAACTTAACATCGATGAAATAATTACTCACAAAAATTAAAGTGACGGAGTAACGTCTTGAATAAAAGTGTATTACTAAATGTATCTGGTTTAAAGGAAGGATGTTTCATGTTCAAAACTATCCATCAATGATAATGCTGCACTCTTAATATACAGTGCGATCCATATCAAACTGGACCATTTCCATAAGCCACAAGCTTTAACCAATAATAGGACACACGTACAACTTAGGGAGAAAATAGTACACAATTGGAAGATTACATTGCACTAGTTATATCTCAGAGAAAATGTTGGAAGTGTCCTCCACCACCATCTATACATGTTTGCACTCGTCTCGCCATATTCTCTGTAGTTTTACGGAGAGAATCCCCGCCAATGTTACGTATTTCTGTTTAAGTCGATTCCTTAAGAACATCAATTATCCGTGGCCTATTCTTGTACGCCTTATTTGTTAGATAACCACACAATAAAAAATCCGATGAGGCTAGATCAGGAGATCTGGGTGACCACAGACCTTTTGAGATTATTCGATTATCAAAGAAAGTGGTTCCATGTTCCATGGTGTCATTAGATGTATGGCACGCCGCTCCATCTTACTGGAAATAACCTTCTCTCAATTCGATATTATCCAGCTACTCCACAAATGTCTTGAGGATACCCATGTACACTTCAGTGTCTGCTGTCCTATCAAAGAAAATGGCACCTACGGTCCTGGAAGCTGACATCGCGCACCATAACTATTAATACATTATATTAATCTGTTATTATACTTATAATAATGATGATAGTAGTAGTAATAGTGGTAGTGGTAGTATTACGAATGAGAACAAAGTAAATTATAATAAATAAGGCAATGAAATAAAAATATATGTTACTGCGAGCAATATACTATAGCATAGATTGATAATAATTTACTTGGACAACGAGTTAAGGTATTTAGGGGTATCAGAATCCTAAACTCAGAAGAGAAAGACGAAGTAATATGCCACAGAATTCCTCTTGAGAGGTTAGAAAAATATTTCAAAAGAAATAAAGGTACAAAAGGCGAGACGTGTTCAATAGCTGCAGATATTACAGAAATTGCTAAGGTAAAGGAAGTTCTTGGAAAAAGCAAAGGCGTACACATCTCGGAATAGGGAGTACCATATAAATACTGTAACTAATTAAATTTGGAGCGAGGCATTCACAAGATAACTTGTTGAGCTTCTCCAATATGTGTTACCGACAAAAAGCCACCTGCTTGTAAAAGCTCGCCCGGCGCCATCTATAATATATGACAAGATTATAAATGTTAGATTAAACATAATAATAGATGTAATCATCCGTGAGGAAGAATAAAGCTTTGGAAAAGGAAGAAGCTGCACAAACAATGAGTTTACCGTAAAAGAAAAATGTAGGGAATATAACGTGAAAACACATCTATCACTTGTCGATTACAACAAAGCATTCCATAAGGTCTCAATAACAAACCTTATAATGTCTTTGAGAATAAAGGAATATCATTACATCTAATATGAGTAATAGGGACCAGATATAAAGAAACACAAATTAAATTCAACAAGAGCCCATGTTAATTACAGGTACAGCACCACAAGGTTGTCCCATATCTACCGCACTTTCTGAGCCATATGTGAACGAAATAATAAAATGATGTAAAAACGAAAATGCATTTGAAGGAACAATAGGCAAGAGAATCTTAGGCACCGTTTTGTCTACAGACAATCATATCGTTCTGGTAAAAGTAGAGATGAACTATCAAATATGGTATAATAATTCAACACAGTTCTACTGCACCTTAACAAGAAATTGTCAATTAGCGAACGAAACCAATAACTTAGACATGAAAAATTCAATGCCATAGCCGGGATTTCAATCACGGATCCCTTGGTTTCCGTCCAGTCGCTCTTACCCATTCAGCTACCATGGCCAACATGGTGCTGACTATAGATTCTCCAATTGACCCACATATATTTTTCCCGTCAACGACTAGGGGCTCTCGTATCCGAGATATAGCGTTTGTGGCGACTTACTATCGTAAATACTTGAGTCCCAGGCTTAATCATTTAACACTTTTAGCATTAAACTCCTAGCGACTGGACGGAAACCAAAAGATATCTGGTTTAAATCTCAGCTATGGTATTTATATACTCCTATTTATCAGATCACTTTCACTCTTTCAATTGTTATCTTTACCCTCGTTCCCTATTCACAACAATCATAAATAATTATAAATAAAGTTAAATCTGAAACAACTGTTTCACATTTAGAGATGTATACCGAGTCCGTTCAAAGATGGTACCTTAAATCCGAGCCGGATGGCTCAGGCGGTTTCGTCTCTGGCCTGCATTCGGGAGGCCCGCGTTCAATTTCCGTGGCTGACCTACCTGACCCATGGGTCAGTAGATGAATGCTGGTTAGGTTAATTACATCTCCCGAATTTCCTGTCCCTCCATTTCGACTCTATTATCATTTCATATCATCTCTCATCTGGTGGTCTCTTTCAGGGTAAAGTGTCGGCGGGTGTGTCGGCGGTGCATGGCAGGATGATATGCTCTGAGGTAGTCTACCTCCTCCTCCGGTAGGTCGGTTGTCGATCTCCACGCCTCTGCTGGGACTATTTCGGGACTGCCAGACAGGGACTTTTGGGCCTCGGCTGCTGGGCTCGTTGCCGTCCCGCAATAGGAGAGCGAGTTCGTTGTCCTGCCCTGTTGGGCGAAGTCTCTATATAAGTAAACTGTAGGGACCCCGCCCTCTGTACTGTCGAGACTCCTTGGGTCGGCCGCCCTCTGTCTCCTCTCAACTCATCCTTCCTCCCGGGGATGCCCCACTTGGGGGCATAGGCACAATGGGTCCAGCATGTTGGCCTACATACTGAATCCTCTCCGCAATTAAGTCCTATCTTCTCCTATAGTACCAAAAATGGAATGCTGAAACAAGTGTCAGCATTATGCAGAAAAACACATTTAATGACATAACAGGAGTTTTATGAGGGACATTAAAATTTAAGGCAACAGCAGACTCGATAATAATTTAACTGCATAAGTCAATGACAGTACTTACATTAATAAAAATAAACATCTGAAAAGTACAAATGGCAAAACTGAAAATCTATACCAGAATATACAAAACACATTTTCAAGAACTCATAGTAAAAGAATTAAGTAACGTAATTAAGACATATAAAGAAAACCGGGAAAACACTTGGGTAGAACGGCAAACAAGGTACCCAAAGCCACTTTAAATGATAAACCATAAGATAAAATGAGACTAGAGGCTGCCTCCGTACCTCCGTCGGCAGAGCACATGCCTGCGGAGCTTAGGGCTACCGGGTTCGATTCCTCGTGGTGGAGATGCGGCTTTTTCAACGACCAAGATAAATCTTCCCCAGGGTCTGGAAGTATCAATGAGAGTGCGAATGTGTGAGTGATCTAGTGATTTAAACCCAACAAATGCCAGTTAACACAATGGATATGTTCCCACTGAGAACGGCCACCGGTATGACTACTGGAGTTAATTTATTTATGGAACAAATAAAAAAGAGACTAGATAGACAAAATATACGACGAAATGTGTATATAGAACAAACCGGAATGACCATCGCTACCAGATTAATCGAAAATGAACGGAGCATTCGTTTAATGCAACCTCAGAAGTCTGGGCTGACAGAGCGTTGTTTCGATAACGACCATAGAGCCAATTTTCGGCAGACGACCATCTTGGAAAATGCAACAGTTACTTTGAGCGGAGAATTAAGGAGGCTTTGGCCATCTCCTCCACATAATCGTGATGCTGGATTTCAGTTCAGCTCTTTTGGAAACCGGCCTTAAAATTGAAATCCGTCGACTTAAGAAGCAAGGAGCAATACAGCTTGATAACCAAGTTAAGTATTGTGACTTTGTGGGTCCGTGAAATGAAGAGTCCAATTTCACCACTCAAAAATGTTCTTTATTTCCACCGACTTACAGTTAAACACTTGCCAATTACATAAAATTACGTAATGCACACAATTACGATTCACCAGTTCGTCCGTTACAACTTCACTTGCACTCGTAATTACGTAAACTCCGATACACATACAGTTACGTACAGTCTTCCGTTGCACAATCTTCTCGTTCATTAACACGTCACTGACTAACTCTTACACCAAGAACTCTGACTGACTCACTAACTAACTAACTGACTAACTGACTTCACTTCGCTCCGGCAGCCCCTTTTTATAGGAATATCGCCGCCTTCTGGCTTCCACAGGAAGGTTCCAGTAGATGAAAGATCCCGTAATTTCCAGAACACAGGTAACAGAGAAACAGACCGCACAATCATGTTTTTCCCCCAACCATCCCTGTCACCACTATAAGATGGACGAGGAGTAGGCGTGCCTAACACGGACCTCCCCTGTCTTCCGCTCTCAGCTGCTTCCATAGGGTGTTCCAACGCCCGGGTGACAGTATTTACGTTTCTTTGACACAATTTTCTATGCTTACACCATCACCTGACCTGGCATTTAATTTACTGAAAACAGTCTTTTGTTCAGTAATGCGGGCTCTAGCCTCTCTATAACCGACGATCAGTGATATCTCTGCCTACAAAACTTCTCCTGTATAAGCAAGTACTCTGGCCAGCCATCACATACGCCAGTGAAATATGAGGAGTAGCAGCCAAGTCTCACCTACACCGCCTTGAAATTCTACAATCCTGATTCCTCTTTGCCACAGACTCTCCTTGGTACAACCCCAATCTAGTTATCCGACGAGACCTACGTATCCCCACAATAACAGACTACATCCATACCCTTTCACGTTCTTTCTATCAAAACCTCTCCCACAACTTTAACTCCCTGATCCGCGGTCTAGGTGAGTACGACATCGATCCCGCAGAACGCTAAAAACGCCCGAGGCTGCTTCTAGGCACATAAAATAGCACATCAGTTGGCTTATATACAGCTCCAGCCTCATCTCCTGCCGTATATTATCCTATCTTACAAAACACTCCACTGCCTGTAGAGGGCCTAGCCCTGATCTGGCCTGAGATCGAAGGTCTGACATTCAGATCTTCAATGTCCAGTCATGACGTTTTTTTTTTTTTCAGTAATGCGAATTTTGATAGTGCTTTGTTTTTGTTTATATGTGTGTTATATCCAGTGCTTCATTTGTGGTTATAACATTTAATAAATATCCTGATGGGAGAGATGCACACTCCTGAAACGTCGATATCTAATCGCCTTTTCACCTGGCTTGCTGCCCTAGAAGAAATTGAGCATATGCGTCTCCAGGAAAGCTTCAGGTCCTATGTTGACGATATACTTAATTTGCAGTCGCAAACAGTACATCCCACCCTGAAGGAGAAGTTTTAAAAATGGGGCCTTAGCCAAATTCTTTACACCCTTACAAACGAAATTGATTATCTACCTGACATTTAATAAAACAGCACACATTCAGGGCAGAACTGTATAGCTTTCTTGTGCAACACATTACCCGTAGAGTCGGTAGTACATCCTCGACGGCTGTCCTTCGTGCATTACTGCGCTTCCACAGATATTAATTTCTCTGCCTATAGCCTTCGTAATGCTCCTTTATCGGGGTCATGGATTGGTAGAGGACAAATTACTTTACAAATGCACTATGTCCATTTTAGTACACTGGACTTCAGTTTAAAGCCTTTGATGTGCATGGTGAATTGATTTTCTGTGGAACAATGGGTCAGGACGCACTGGACCAGCTTCTGATCGTGTTCGGTACTCATTGTGAAAACCAATGGAGGCAGATGGAGGTCAGTTGGAACACTTCATTGACGGATGAACAGAGCACTTCAACTAATGAGATAACTACCTATCCGGACCCACGTTGTAATACGTTAGTCTTTTCTCTCCCTTCAACGTCTATCATTACTGCTATCAGATACTTAGGGAAAGCCCTTCTATCATCAAAATACTAAAAGAAATCATATAAAGATTATCTAGAAGTCTTTTATTGCTAACTGAAGGATATAAAACTTAATTTCGGAGACTCGTTTTCCTTAAGTGAGCGGTCCATACTGTACGCTGTTAAAATTTCTGTTGCATTTCTTATTTTGTCTTGTACAAGGGTAGTCAGAAAAGTTTCCGACCTAATAAAGATACAAGATATTTTTTCAGGATTTTTTTTTTGTCATTTCTCAACAAAGTCTCCTTGTAAGCCTACACACTTCTCCCAGAGGTGCTCTCATCTCTGTAACACGTCCAAATAATACTCGGCGTTATTCTCTGCAAAATAATTGTTCACGAAGGTGACCGCCTCTTCATTTGAAGAAAATCTCTGTCCTCCGAGAGCAGTTTTCAGA
Source organism: Mantis religiosa (assembly GCA_030765055.1). NCBI lineage: Eukaryota > Metazoa > Arthropoda > Insecta > Mantodea > Mantidae > Mantis > Mantis religiosa. The sequence goes on along the minus strand of JAUKNK010000372.1, from coordinate 108,898 downwards.
TGAGGGGGGGGGGGGAACAACAAGTCGCTTGGAGCTAGATCTGGTGAGTAAGGTGGGCGGTCAAGTAGTTCAAACGGTAATTCGTGGATTGTCGCCATTGCAACCACTGAGGTGTGAGACGGTGCGTTGCCTTGGTGAAACAGAAATTTCTTTTTCTGCAAATGTGGCCGTTGTTCCGCAAATTCTGCCTTCAGATTGCCAAGTAAGAATGCGTAGTATGCTCATGTAACGCTTTCTCCTTTTTGGAAGAAAATCGATTAAAATAAATCCATGACTATCCCAAAAAACAGTCGCCATCACCTTGCCAGCCAAAAATATAGTTTTTACTCTTTTTGGAGCCCGTTCTCCCTTTGCAGTTCATTGTTTGGGCTGTATTTTTATTTCGGGCGTGTAATGGATAACCAAGTTTCATCTAAAGTAATTAATCGGTGCCAAAACTCGGATTTATTGAGCCTAAACTGCACCAACAGAGCGCTGGAAAAGTTCATTCGAACACGATTTTAGTCTAACGTGAGCAAACGCGGCACCCAAAGCGAGGAAAGCTTTGTCATGCCTAAATGTTTATTTAATATATAACAAACACGTTCTTTTGACATGTTCATAGCCTATGATTTCTCTCTTACTTCAATTCGGCGGTCGTCTAGCACCATTTGTTGAACTTTGGCGATATTTTCGTTGACAGTTGCAGTTTTTGTACGTCCTGAACTTTCATTGCCTCCCAAGCTCTTACGACCACGTTTAAATTCAGATGTTCAAACCTCCACTGTGGTAAGATATGGTGCAGGGTCCGCATACACAGAATAGAAATCAACTTTGATTTGCGTAGGCATATTACCTTTCAAAAACAAACATTTAATGACAGTTCGATACTCGAATATATCCTTTTTCATAAAAACACTCACATCAACTCACGCAAAGGTGTGTTACATAAAAATTGAGCGTCCAAAATGGCTGAAACTTTGGTGAGTAATTGTCAACAAATAAACAGAGAAATTTACTGGCTTTTATTTACGAGTGTTGCCATCTTCATGTTGAGGTCGGAAACTTTTCAGGCCATCCTCGTACAGTGTGGGCTCACTCTGTCAGAGTGTCAATATCCAGTATTCCAATTGCATGAACGTCCCAGAAATACTTGCAGCAATAAAGACACATCCTATATAAGATATATTTCTTGGAATTTTCCTACCCAGATTTGATACATTCTGTATTATGCATCAAATATTTCTTTGTCTATAGTGTATAGTCTTCATTATATCACTGGTGAACTGGTTTTCTACGAGAAATGTTCCAGCTTCTATATATTCATCATATAGTTTTAGAGATAGATAAAGGTTAACTTAAAACAGGTAGTTTGTATCAAAAACATTTCTGTGACCTTAAGTACTTCCGAGATATTTGCTGATTTTCGTTTGAAATTGCTTATATTTTATCATACATATAAAATGGTAAGTTGCTATTCTTTTATTCCTGGTTGTCACTGTTGAAACTTATGACTATTTGCTTCAGTTACCTAAGCCCTTGCAGTTTGCAAATAGTTTGTAAGAATAACTCATAAAAGATAGAACCAACTAATGTATAAACATTTACGGAAAAACACCCATTAACTAAAATTTAAATTATGCTTTGGCTGCTCCTCCCAATCCTTCAGATATTTCATTCTTGACGAAACTTTTGTTCTTTATTATATGAATACACTAGGCAAACAAAAAAATTAATTTTTGAATGTTTCGAGCACTTCATGAGGCAATTCCTACTAAATCTGGGTTGAGAAAAACAAATATGACAATGAAAAAATTTTATTCGCTCTAGTTTCTATGATATACACAAGGGTGAAGTATTATATATTAACGGATCGAGAAAAAAGGATACACTTTAATTACACACATGCTAACAACAGTGAAAGTGCATTTTACTTTTTAAACTGATAATTACATGCTAGGCGTTCTAAATTGCCGAAAGAATACTTCGCACTATAGTCGTGTCTGAACAGAATCAGGTGGTGGTTATTAACTTCGTCGTCTTTTAGCTTGCCTCTTGTGATGGAGTTCCGCAGAATCCCTATACAAAGACCAACAGTAATCCGCAAGCATTACTTCATTGCAACGGCCTTCATATCTTTGTTTCATAACAGAAATGTCCTGATGGAATCTCTCCCCATGTTCATTACTAACAGCTCCACAACTAGGAGGGAAAAAGTCTAGGTGGGAGTGGAGAAAATGGATCCGACAAAAATGCCTTCCTTAACTTTTGCATCACTTAATTTCCAAAATTTCTTTTTAATGTTATTTGACAGGTGTGCCAACTCCCCCAAAAAGTTCCCCAAATTTAAAATCTTCACTCTGAAAAACAAATGTCACTTTATCTTTAAAAAAGAGCTAATCTGTCACTTCTACGGTGATTTTTGAATTCAGTAGATGGAAATAAATGTAAATTGACTATTTTTAAGCCCAAAATATTTTCATTGCTGCCCAATGTTATTAGAGGATTATGATAAAAGTTTATTAATTGAGGAAAATGTTAAAATTTTAGGTAAGAAAATTAGGTTAGTACCTCTAATTACCCCAATAATTGAGGATGAAGTAATTATTGTTTGAATCAAATTATTCCGTGGTTTCCAGAAGATTCTTTTTTTATCACTTTCGTGCGAAATATCATGAAAAATTCGCGATAGCACTTAGAGAAAACTCTGTGCAAGTTACACTTCAGATTGTTACATTTTGTGCCACTATATAATGAAACGCTGTTAATGGACAGCCCCGGGCTGAAGTTATTTATTTTTAATGCTAATTCAAATTTAAAGAAGTGTTATAGTGGTTGTGCGGTAAATTATAAATAGCGTTATGGATATAAGTAAAAGAGACACGTGGAGGAAGTTTAGCTAATTAAAAAAGTTGATCGTAAAAATACGGTAAAAACTGTTGTGAGAGAGGCTAACAGGATTTCGTTCCGATGGCAAAGGTATTGTCGAGAGGAAGTGTATAATTGTGTATTGTATTAGTTTATTGTCTCCGGAAATAAAAAATACCCTTTAATTAGAAAAAGGAGTGTTATTTCCCTAGAGGAGTTGAATTATAAATACAAATTGATCCGAGACCTCGTCAACATCATTTTTATCAAATTGGATTGCTAACGTGAATCAATAAACATCTTTACCAAATTGACTTCTCCACGCGAAATAACAAAAACAGTTCTAACAGCTTTTTCAAATGACATCCCAATTTAGGTGCAAATATAAAAAAATCTCGTATTTTTCAATAGCAGGTACACATGGCGTTGCATTTCGATATGAAAGTTCAAATTTTGGCACTAACTAAATACATAAAGAAGAACTTTTAGAAAATATCCGTCCGTATGTGTGTCTGTACAGCATAACCTCAAAACAAAAAGTCGTTTAAACCAAATTTGGTGTTTAGGATTAGTGATTTTCCAGGATGCAACATGAAGAATTTACTCCAGTCAAAGGCCAATGTACCTGTGACTGTATTCTTCATTGTAAATAAATTAGTATTTCAGTTTAGCCAATCAGAGGCATAAAGCTATCTTTCCCACGTGGAATGAATCACGTGTTAGGAGGTGATTCTGCTGTGAACACCTCGGTGTCATTATAAAATTGGACTATACGACTCTATTACGCTCATTAAGGAAGGCCCGTAGTCATGACAACGACGGTCACTATAAACTTTACAGCCTCGTCAAGAGAAGCTTCCAATTACATCTTCAAGAGGAGCACAGCGTGCTCCGGAAGATGCTGCGCCGATACTGACTTTGAGAGTTGGTGTTAAAGGCAAGTCCGAGAGAGCAGAGTTAAATGTTTATACCATTGAGGAGCTTTTTTTTCTTCAAAACTGAACAGTTTCATCACTTTAAATATTCAGGAAATGAAAAAAATTATATCCAGGCAATAATTTTTTGTGTAAGACTGTAGCTGGAGCTTTAATAGTTCTATATCATATACGTAACAGCCACATATGTAGTCATTTTAGTTTTCAAAATTAATGGCTAAAATATTTGGACATGCTGGGCTTTAAGATAGAACATTCCTATTTAAACTATGAAGTGAATACTTTCCATTTAACAATGGAAGGACCGGCGAGTATGGTCTACCGAGAAGGAACAACCCGTCATTTTGACGTGTGCAGTTTCTTTGTCCTTTTTAATATAGTAAAGAAATTTGAATGCATACCAGTTTATTTAATACTACTTATACAGTTCACGAGTGTATAATTTTACCTTTGTGTGAAGAATTACATCGTAAAATGAACGTTTAAAGCCTAAAAAGTTATCCAAAGATATACGATAATCAAATATGAAATGGACAACTTCCCTTAGCAAACACACCGGTTTCAACATACAATTTTGAATACCACAGTATATACTATAAGAACACTTATAAACCTCATTTCTCTCATTCAAAGCCACCTGCAGCATCGTAGCACCTAACACACCTGTATTCAGCGTTCCCTAAACATGGTCCACAAACATACTTGCTGCACTTGTTACATAAATGCCTGCTCCTATTCATCCCTATTCTTCCCAGATAAGGAAAACAATTTACAGGATACTTTGAATTTGCATCAACTGCAAGCCGAAACTTTATTCCAAAATTCTCCGGTCAATTGCTCATATATTGAATGAAAGAGCATCTTGCCTTGCAAGGAAACAGTTGCTCATCCACAGTGATATTTTCATTTGGAATGTAACACTGCAAGGAATTGACAATATAAGGATTCCAGACAGGAGTAGCAGCTGCATAGCGACTGTACTTAGTCTTTGAGAACGTGTGTCCTTGTCATCAAATCGCACAAACCACAAAATGTTAGCAGAATTTCTTTCTGCTCATTGTGTTCCTGAAAAATGGTGGTCCTCAGGGATTTGACCATAACGAATTTAACGGAGAGTTTTTTGCTCCAAAACCTCGTAAATACATAAGTGGTAGCACGAATTGCGCCACTTTTACAATAAATCTTTCTTATTCATCGACATAGGGTCTGCAGTGTGTCATAAAGCAATCAGGAAGGAAAACGATAACAGATGTGGACAGACCCGAAAGCTATTGTTCACAATTCCGTACTCGTAGAAATGATGGATGGCGGTCCTTCTAGTAGTTGTCTTTACAAATTTTTAGAAAGGTACAAAATGCTTAATTATTTGTGTGTGTGTTTGTCATAAGTATTTATTAAACGTCGTAGAACATGTGAAGTGTGGTAAAAAATATATGCAAGAAATAAGTCTTCTAAACCAGCGCATCCGCCAAAATGACGGGTTCGGTCCTTCTAGTGTTTTCACTGCGGGAGTGCCACAGGATAGTGTACTTGGATCTATATTATACTTGTTGTATACACGAGACGTTCCACAGGATGAGAAAACTGAGATGTCGACTTTTGCCGACGACACAGCAGTAATGTCAGTAGGTGACACTATTAAAGATGCTACAGAAAAATTTCAAAACAAGAATCAGCAAAGTCAGTATTTGGACAAAAAATGGTGAACATAATTAATTGAAACAGCCAGTCCATATAAGTTTCACCAACAGGAAAACAGAAAAAGTACCCATTGAACTAAATGGAGAAGCTGTTCCCTATGAAGAAGAGGTAAAATATTTAGGTCTGGAACGAGATGAAAAGCTTAACTGGAAATCGCATGTAAAACGAAAAGAAATAAACTAGATCTAAGGTTTAGCAAATATTATTGACTACTGGCACCTTCTTCAGCATTAAGACACCATTTAGAGATTTCAGAATAAGGTAAGTTACAGTAAAGGCAACTTGGTATGTACGCAATGACAATATCCACAGGGACTTGAATATAGAATTTATCAGTGAAGAAATTAAAGCTGCTGCAGTTAAAGACGAAAGACGGTTACGTGTGCCTGAAAATACACGGGTACATTATGCCACAGGATAGAAAGTCTCCAAGGTCAGAGACGCAGGAGGATTGGAGAGGTTTATGACACCCCATACAATTTCAGTTACAGACCATTCAAAAACATTCTGATGGCTTCCACTTTTGTGAATGAATCGGTTTTAGTTTACAGACTGAAAAGTGCGTAAGTTTTTTTAACGGTTCTGCTGCTTGTGTGACATGCGTTCTGTCACACACACATTAGCTGTCCTTGTCCCACTCTGTAAGGGAGCGCATTCCTTTCAGGGAACTGCTTTACGTTGCTGGATTGTACTGCGTATGCTAGCAAATAGCAACACAGTACGAAGACTGAAAAGAACTAAGTCCTTGCACTTAATGTGTCAAAACTAATGCGATGAACCTGTTGTAATAGAATTACTCAAGAGTAATATCAATTAAACGTGATAATATATAGTGAAGACTAAACTATTAGATAATTGTAAAACTTAGTTGTAGTTATTGAGAGGGACAGCGAAAACAATGTTCCGATTTGATAAAAACTGATGGATATATCCAGTTTTGTAAAAAAAAAAAAAAAAAAAAAAAAAAAAAAAAAAAAAGGACTGTCTTGCTAATGAAAACAAAAGCGTTCTTTCCGCTATATTCATTGATTGCTTTATTGTTTTATACATTAAAGTAAGTGCCCCCCTCGGTAGCGTGGTGGCAGCATGTCTGCCTCACGTTCAAGAGGTCCCGAGTTTTAATCTCGGTCAGGGTGAGTTACTTGGATAAGGTTTTTTCCTGAAAGACGAATGTCGGCTAACTCTAAGCTCTATGGACCCTGGGCTCATTTGATCATCATTCTACCTATTCCACTCATCTTCCGATATGAATTAACGTTGGAGTACGTAAACTACAAAAAAATTGAAGTAAGTGAAGTGAGCAGGGAGAGCTACAGCCCAATTTTCTTGAGGTGGCAGCTGAGTAAAAATCCACTCCAAATGAATTAGTATTTTACCAATCCTGAAAGTAGACTAAGGATTATGTAAGCATGTGGAGTAGTTCATGTATGCACCGTCAATGTCTCCACATGTATAAGTCAACCTCATACCCTCTATTTAGGATTAGTAATAGACTAATTCATTCAATGTTCATCTTTATTCAGCTGCCACTTCAATTGATTTATTTCCTAAGAATAAGACATATTAGGTTTTTGAATTGTATTTTCCAGGAACAGTTTGAAATCTAATATTTCAGTACGAAATATCTAAAATTCCCAAGATATGTTATATATGAATGCTACAGTCATCATCTTGAAACAAGTATATTGGCGAGCAAATAGTTCCACGTTGGGGGCCACGGTTTGAAGCAAATGGTGTTTAGCTCATGGTAAAGCAACAAGGTTTCTCCCAAGGTATGCGTGGATATGTATGAGAAGGATGGTTTTAATTACACTGGAGTGCCCGTTTCAAACTGGTTTAATGACTGCTTCTTTTTATCAGAACATCGAACTTGAAGTTGCCGACCAAGGGTTACCCATATCACTGTTTATAGTTACTGGTTATGATATGCTTATTACTCGATAAAACTTAATTCATTCTTCACGTACATATGAACCGACAAATATCTTCTGTCACCACTTCTGGTCTGCCCTCGACCAAGACAGAAGAAGTGGACTGCCCTAATCGTCTCCCAGCCACGCACTGTCCTCACAGCTGCGCGTGGTTGTTTAGCTTTCACTTTCTGGAATCCCATTATTCAACCAAAGATTCCCTTTGTGACTATTTTGTCATGCCAATATGAAGGGTGCAAAGAATACCCCCATTCAACAAAGACAAGTGCTACCCTTTAGAAATACGATAAGGACGCTGTTTCTTACATTTCTTTTGTTATAACCTGTTCGTGTCGTAACAAACACACAAGACTCCCTTGAAATCCATCATGATTCTTTACTTATTGCAATAATTTAATTTCGGTATCAATCTAAATAGTCACATATGTATTGTTCCACTTCATCATTCCATATGAGATAGTTTACTATCCAGAACTTGATCGTACCAATGCAGTCTGGCATTATTCCTCCAGTCATTACCGTAATGCTTTCAAAATAGGTTAATGACATTCTTTATTTTTTCTTCACACAAAGGTCGTTTCCCACTTACCTCTTTTAGCTGAACTGCACCCTCTTTCCTTCCTTTCTTAACCAGTGTTCACACTCGCGATTCCATAGAAGACTCGAATCTGTAATTAGCGAGAAATTTCACCTTTGTCTCTGTATCCCCTTACCTTGTTACATGCTTTTGAATGTCAATTCTCTTAGCATCAACAATGCTTTTCATTTTGGTGTAGGGACTTCGCAAATTTTTGATGTTCAAATCAGTTCAATTCTTTCCAAGTTCTCGCACGTTTCCCGCTTCAGTATATACTTTCACACATTCTTCTTTTGTCTTTATTTCTGAGAACTTCCGAAGAATCTTTTCAACAGGTCCAAAGACCCGGTCTGGTGATATGAAGCTATGGCTTCTTACGGGGAAAGTCATTTGAACTTTCGAAATGTGGAGAGGGGATTCAGCCTGAAGCCAGTGACACAGTATGTGAACGATATGTGCTATACGGTTTTGTCTACCACATCCGTCACAAAATAGCGTTAACGTGTCTGCATTGACTGGCAAATCTAAACTTTTTATATGATGAACAAGTGCAGAAATTACAGAACGTTGTGGTGCGTAGGCTTTCATTTGGTAGATTATCATTATACGGGCTTGTAGGCCGTGGTCTTGTGGGAAATCTTCCAGACGTTTCGTTCGAAACTGTGTCGAACATCCTCAGTAGCGTGGCCGTAACACTCTCGGCTGCAACTAATACGGAGCCTATAGTTGGCACGGGATTTTTATATGCCTTCCGAGTGGGTAAGCTAACTTAGCCGGACGTAAGGGTTCTTACCTCGACAGATGGTGTGATCCAAGCACTACGGTCCCTTAACACTGGCGTTACTAGATATACTTTGGGACAAACGTTGTAGCTTCTCCATTGAGGAAGTTGTTTAGATTGAGTTGGACTCGGCAGGACAGTGATTTTCGAAAACCACAACAGGTTGGTGTGCGTCTTCAATTACCAGCGTGCAGAGCTAGACATGGAGTGCTAGGTCAATGTCGATCCAACCGAGGTGCTCCATAGTCCTGCCCTTTGGGGTTGACGTGCACAAGCGTGGGTAGGGATTTTTAAGCTACAGTATTTCTCTATGAACCACAGAGAGGCCACTACGACCCTACATACCGTAATATTTGTGTAACGTAATCTTGTATATTAATTTCTCAGAAACATCTACTTACACTTTAGATTAATAGTTTCACTTCGTAGATATTAATTCCAAAGCAAATCAATACAAAACCTTTTAACCTCTGGCATAACGAATTTGTATATTAATGCCACTACTAACCCACTGAAGCCTAGCAAAACCTTGGGTATATGCTACTGATGAGACTAGATATATTCCTGAATTTACCTACAGCTATCAGATAACAATATTGTAACTTTGTGGGTTCGTAGAATTAAAAGTCTTGTTTTCAGAAATTTAAAATGCTCTTTAGTTCAGTAAAACGATGCTTTGTACACCCCTTACAGCAGCTAAATGACGTAACATTCAGAAACCCAGTGCTCAAGGTCTCTCGTTATTTCACCACCACGCGTAAACAAACAAAAGAAATCACTTGCGGTACAGTTCAACTTTCCACACAACTCACAAACTGCACAACTGCAACTCACAATTCACAGCTCACTAGCAACTGATGACAACTGTGAATTTGCCGGATTTTATACCTCCAGCCATTGTTCTAGAATTCAGTCGGTCGTTCTATAACAATCATGAAGGCAGCAGGAAATTCCTTACTATCTCTGTCTCTTTCTCTCACTCTCTCTCTCTCTCGGCAAGCTTCTTCCAGCTCCGCGCCCATGCGCAGGCCGAGACCCAATGCACAACAAAGCCTCGGCGACACAACAGGTGCCTCGTGAAGCATGACAGAACAGATTATCAAGCCGTAGTTCACATTTTAGCAAATGCGTCGTAACATTTAATAACTTAAGGTACATCTATGTTTTTGCCTAAATAAACTCAGTGGATTTACACCCAGCTGTAATTGTTATGGAAAAAGAAAGAAGGGTAATACGACCAAATTTTGTAAGTTTTGTGGTCACTCCCAGTTCCATGTTTCCATTACAGTAATCTTGCCACATATACAACGTACATCTGTGATGTACTAATATTATATTACGTTGTTATTCATCTGTTCTAGGCTTCGTGAAACTTCACAACAAGTTATTTTGATGAAACGTCAGTACTGAATGCATTTCAGTTTTGCAACTGTCACAGCTAAGCGGCAGAGTGAAGTACATCTATTTCAATTTAACTACAAAGCTTACATGATAAACCTTTGATGAGCCAACTTAAATACTTATCAATAATACACAAAAAGTGTACAAATCGGGTTCCATTGCGTTTATGTCCAGGTTAATTAGTGAACACAAATAAAGAACGGGGACATAAAAACAGCTGTATAAGAGAGCGGCAAGCAAATTATAGTAAAAAGGCCTTTCCTGTTACTTCTTTCAGTTCCTTCTTGAATTCTTTGCCCCCAAAGTTGACTTGGAGATTTTTATACACAGAAAACTAGAAGTGAAAGAAAATGTGGTGCCAAATTAATGAGAAAGAAATGTTTCCTTTTGAGAGGAGAGACCCACCCCTCTTACCTCCCTTTCTACAGGGTACTTCAAACCACTTCAATGCTGCATCCATAAACATTTTAACATCTCAACTCTTTAAAACCTCCATTTAAAATTGCTTTTTGCTTTCGTGACGTTTATTTTAACTTTACATTTAACATATCTGATATAACTTTTCATGATTTTGAACTCCAGGCAGCTACTTGTATATTGCACCTCAACAACACAGCGTTACATTATCTAATTTGTTATCGCAATTATCGATTTGCTATATTAATAATGTATTATAGAAATGATAAGGAGGTACTTAAACAATTCGATTAAATGACATACGCATGTTCAAATCAATGTAAAATGTAAGAAGTTACGATTATAGCTTCATTAGCCGCAGAGTTATTCTTGAGGCAAAGCAATTACTTCTATGTCAGTGTAGCATTCCCACGAATTCAGCCAACAAAAACCCATTAACTCAATATTTGCATGATTAGAACTCATTGTGTTCAGAAATCATATAATTACATTAAAATACACAAGTATGCCTCTTTTGACAATTAGAAGGAGGAAGTTTAAAATTTAGCAAGTCCCAAAGTACATTTACCTCAGATGCAAATAAGAAATTCAATATTTAATAATGCGTAGTGCATGAGGCTGGTGTGGTAGCCATATAGTAACGTAACCACCAGCGCGACACCCGTAAGAGGGCCAAGTCCTACCAACCCGACTGCTGGCCTCACTCCTCTCACGCACGGCAAAGGTGGGCGATCATCCAACCGATACAGGGAGGAGATGTGGTCAGCATCTCGGAATTCCCCAGCAGGAACGTTGGTTTTTCGTGACCAGGGCCGCTAACCTAGCGTAAGCTCCTCACTTTCCTCACGATGCTGAGTGGACACCGGTCCTATACCCGGATATAGGTAGCCATTAACTAGGCGGCAGAGAAGAGGATAAAATTCTAGTAGTTTCACCGATCGATTATCAGCTGTATGTAGCGCTAAAGACAGCGCATGGTTTATCAGATGTTCCGTGATAGCCCCAAGACGATTCATGCTTAGCATTTCAGCGATTCATGACAACTTACGTTTTATGAAAGGGTAGAGTGAGACCGAAAAATGCAATGCCATAGCCGGATTTGAACCACCGATCTTCTGGTTTCGGTCCAGTCGCTCTAACCATTTGAGCTACTATGGCCAATATGACATTAAATTCTTCAACTGACTCGTGTTTTTTTCCGGTAAACCACTAGTAGTTCTCTTAAACACATGAGACAACTACCTTAATGGTGACTTACTATGCTGTAAGTGCTTTAAGGCCGGGCTTTATAGTTAACCACTATTAGGTACAATTAATGGAAATTAATTGTTCTTTCACACTAGCTGTGTGAAGGACGCACTATGAAAGGTTTGAGTCAGACTGAAAAATTCAATGTCTCCGTCCAGCTGCTCTAACCATTTGAGCTACTATAGTCAACATGCCGACATGACATTAAACTCTCCAACTGACTCGTGTTTCTCCCGGTAAACCACTAGGAGTTTTCATAAACACAAGAGACAAATACCTTAAGGGCGACCTTCTATGCTGTAACTACTTTAAGGTCCGGGCCTTATAGAAAAATTTGCCTTTTTCTTTATTACGAAAACAGTCATTTCAAACTTAAATATATAGATATTCCGTAAATCAGCATATATAATATAATATTGAGTGCTATAATATAGAAACGGTGTAATATGCATCCTCAAACAATCGTCAAACTCACTCAAAACAGGTCATTCATTATAGTCTGTTAAATTAATCTCCTACGTTGCTGTACTGCCTCAGTGTAAACAGTAACAAGGGTAGAAACAGGACAAAAACTAACAGTTAAATATTGCTACGTATAGGTTTATAAGGTAGATAATGAGGAGGAGTTTACTTACACCCCTATACAGCCACTTGGGACGCAACAACTGGAACTAGGAGTTATAGGCTGGTGTAGGTACCTGAGAGGAAGGTAGGTATAACTTAAACCCAAACTAATGAATATATTTTAAGTGCTTTAACAAAACGTACAGGACACTCTTTGGATCTTTAAGAGATCAGGGGTGTAGATGAAATATTACATACATGATTGCTTAGATGGCTGAGTTTCGTGCGTACTGGCAAGCAATATTGGGTTTCCTAGCACCTGGCTGTCGGTCTACTCTCAAAAAAAACTTTAAATAAACCCTAGTGCAGATTAATCACCCACGAATGTCTCGTGAATGCCCCGCCAAAAGGTTCCGCGAATGTACCCGCCAGCACTTTATATATAGGTCCTGCCAAAATGGCAGCTAAAAGCTAAATCAGCATTTCCCACGCTAGAGGGGCCACAAAGGCTTTTCCAAAGCTAGCTAAGCATTATTATATTTCTCCAAAGTATTGTGGCTCCCAATCAGCGTTTAGGTAAGTCAGATTGTGCTGATTGATATGTCCATACATCTGTGCGTGGTTGACATGAGTCAGCGGGGAGCTGATCCCATAGTCCAAAGTACATGTTTTTGTTAGCCAGCAAAATTGAGGCTTATTCAGTATCAAACAATGTGCTCAAAACCAAGGCACAGGAAAAATGAATGTTGGTAACAAGATTAAAATAATTTCTAAGTCTCGCCCAGCCGTCTAAGCAATAATATAACTAAAACTAAGACCTATTGTTATACTGTATATTATTGGAAATTTTCGGAATAAAATTAGGCATGTAATCGTATTATTCCATGTGCTTGTAAGCTAATGACCAATAATAGATGCCAATATTATTTTGTACTTTAATAGCAAGAATACTAGGATGAATTCTACAAAACACAGACAAGAACGAACACAGTATTTACTGAATTTTGCACATTTAGTCTAAAATTATTAAATATAAATATTTAACTCATGTAGTATTGGTAGTGTAATTGAACATGATGTTTAACCTTAATTAAAAAAAATGTTAAAAACGCCATACTGTTTACCTATGTTCATACACCGTGATAAAGGATCACATAGTTCACTGTTGTAGCAATCAGCACATGTTGTGACAAAAACACAGAATATGAAACAGGAAGTTCACCTTAAGATTCTTTATTTGCCGTCAAAATTGTTAGCGCAGTCCTAACACACTATCACCTTCTCCTGTTACACAAATGCACAGCCTCAACACATGTCTTTAATATTGCTTTATATCCCTTCAGCATGCACACTTGTATTGTAAGTAATATATCCGACAAACACAACGGTTTACCTCTCAAACGGTGCTGCACGCAGACTTTGAACACAACAGTTGCGATATTCGCCACTCAACTGCTTTATTGCTGGTTAAAATTGCCCGCTGATCCTCACCACACATCTTTGAATGTACCACACTTTTCTGTCCACTGAATAACTCAACTGACTGCCTTGTGAACTGCTTCACTACATCAACTCCTCTGCACGGAGCCGTGAACCTGAAACTCTTTCGAAACTCACCCGCAAGGCTTCACATCGTCTTTTATATAGATTGTAGTATGCGGAGAATTTGCATTGGTCGAATGATCTCCAATTAACTGTTGGACCAACCTCGAACGATACTTGCGCACTAACAATACAGCACACTTCGTGACGTCTGATCACACCCCTGACGGCCACACTCATCATGTCCCTCTCTCATTAGATATCACTGCCCGACTCAGCTCAATCTCTACACGGTACTCTTCGCGATCGCCAATGTTACAATATTTCATTAACTGCACAGATATTGCAGACGGCATTAAAAGTGTCGTACATCAAGGAATGACTTAATCAATACTTAATTATTATTTTCAGTCTTCAGGTGCGCTTCTTTGGTTGATGTAAGGTGTTTCCTAATCTATGCATTTCGGGACTGGAGGTCGAGTACTTTTACCTTACAACATATTCTGACTATGTGAAACCCCACTCTCAAACTCATTCCATTCCTTGCGGTACCTTATAACTCTCCATAGCTCCTCTTCTTCTCGATGTGATCTAGTATCCCAGTTTTTCCTTCTCTCCAGTGTCCCCCTTCCTTTTATTCTTCCTTCAATGGCATCCAGGAGAAGTCCTCTGCTTTTTACAACATGCCCTAACCTGTTGGCCTTTCTCTTCTGTACAGCGTGCAACAAATACATCTGTTACTCCTTCATTTTAAAACGTCAAAGTACGTTAACCTTTCTGTTCATTAAATAATATCCGTTTACCTCAAGGATCATATCTCGAAGCCCTCTAGAAATCTTCTATTTTCTTCATTAACCACGTTGCACCTCAACTCCAGACTTACCACTCCAGATGTTATGTGGATAAGCAATGTTTGATTATGTACCTGGATTTCTTATTTAGAAAGGATAAACCAAACAATCAGAGAAAGGTTTGCTATGGCCGAAGAGGAACAGTGATACTCGTTTGGCAGGACCTTTGTGGAAAAGTAAACTTGGAGTGGAGGTTCTCTCTCCAATAAACATTTTAGAAAATATTTCGGATATTGTGACATCAATGTATGTAAATACTTGTATACTGGGTGTTACTTTAAATAACATAAATAAAAAACGAAAAGTTGAACTAATAAATATGAAATCTTCTATTTAAGTTCAGTGTCCTTCAGATATACGACAAAAATTCAAATTGAACTGTCCAAAATATCTTTGCATAGAACCTTTTTATAAAGCTTTAGTTTTCTCGAAAACTGTACCATCGAATTTAAAAAATGCCATATAGAGGATGTTTCTGAAATACTTCGATAAACTTCGGGAAAGGGTTCCTCACACCAAAAGAAGGAAAAAAAGTTCATATGAACATATGTCCCATAAATATTTGTTTTCTCGTTAGGTGGTGTACAACACAGTGGTACACTTACAACACACAAACTCGTAATAAATGCTTGAAATGTCCTCCTCTTGCTGCTATGCATGACTTACTCGTCGGATCATGGAATGTCGCATCCTTTCAAATGCTCCGGGATGGTGGCCAATGGCTTCGCAGGCTTCCATGATACGTTGATGAAGCGTTTCTGCATCCGGGATGGCAGCTCCATAAACCAATGATTACAGATGCCCCCAGACGTAAAAATCCACAGTATTGAGGTTTGGAGAACGTGCAGGAAATGGGACTGGTCCTCCTCTGCCTATAAATTGGTCATGGTAGATACCAGTCTGTGCATCTCGAATAATGCGACTAAAATGTGCCGGGACCCCATCATCTAGGTTTTCGTCTTATTTGCAGTGACACATTTTCGTAAAGTAGGAAGAGTACTGGATAAAGTCCCTGTAGACCGCACCAATAAGACGTGCTGCTAAAACGTATGAACCTACCAGACAGTCACCTACAATAACAGCGCTATCCTTCAGACGATGAATGAAATGGGTGATGCTTAAATCAGTCCAGCGCACATAAAGCTTAGAGTTACCCGACATTCTCTTTTAGGATAAGGGAAAACCCCGCAAAAGTTCTTATCAAGGTAACTCACCATAAGCGAGATTCGAACCCGGAGCCTCTTGAACTGGGGTAGGCACGCTACCGAGGCGGGCAGCGTACTGTTTGTTTTTCAGTTATGCTGTTCAGAAATATATGCACACCTTTCTTTAAAATATATATACATATTTTTATATTTACGGGTCCTCGAAACCGAATTTTCTATGAAAGCTCGGTATCTAATCCTTGAATAGTTTGTAGTACATTCTACCCCCAACACAGGTGGTAGAGAAAATGAGAGGAATATCATTTCCAGATTAAATAGAAAATAAAGCAGTATAGTGGTAAAAACGTTAATGGTTTTTGTACTTTTCTATACCCTTGTGTATTTTAGAATTGTAAGCATGTAAACATAAAGCAAGCAGTTGCTGGTAAACACAGTTAATTTATCACACAAGCGTTACACACATTCAGAACAAAATACAACCGAACAGTTGAATTACAGGGAAGCTGCCTCTGCGGTACCTATTCGATAGTCGTTTTAAAGGTTCTCCCTCCATCCTGGCTGCACCCTCCGTAAATCGATAATGACGCAGGAATTTGGATTTCAAGGATTTTGGGTGCCGGAAATCCGGGATGCATGGACAGGTAGGAAGTTTTAATAGCACATCCGCAACATTTAGAATAGATAACCCTAATTAGGAGCATGTGATGTTTTCGGCTTCCAGTACAAAATACATGAATGTCAACAAACAAGTTGGCAACATTGGTTTACATGTGCAATAAGTCAGTCATTCTACTATTGGTAATAAATAATCACAGGATATAGCAAAGTTTCTGATGTTCATACTAAGTATATCAGTTTTTAAGGGATGTAATTTATTGTACTGTCAACGACCCATTGTTTCATGGGAGCCACCGCAGAACCAGAATAACGCGTGGGCAGGAAAGGAGGAGATAGTGGCGCGGAGAATTGGACGCTTGCCGAGAGGGACACACAAAAATAGAAAGAGACGGTGGTGTCTGGATAGTTCCGTCTTTCTCTCGCTGCGTCGCGATTGTTATCGAGTGATCGACTGCATTCTAGAACAATAACTGGAGGTATAAAACCCCGTAAACTGTTAGAGCGTAGTCAGTAGTTAATTTAATTGTTAGTTGTGTGAGCTGTGTGATGGATAATGCGACAGTGGACATTTGAAGACTGTTGTTATGTATGCCATGTCTGTTTACTGCTGCTACGGCTGTACAAAGCTCCTGTTTACTCCAATGAAAAGCATTTTAAATTTCTGAAAACAGGACTTATTCTACGAAGTTACAGTATAATGACTGCGTTATATATATAGGTAAATACAGGATGTATATAAATGAAAATCGGAATTTAGCTCTTTATAATATTTATTGAATTCAACATACATTTATAAATGATACGCCAAATGAAAAAGCAACTCAGTTTCATCAAGAACCTTATGAAAGTTCAATGTGACTACTCTTTGTCACACGGCACACATCAAATCTATAGCCGAGTTCTTCCCAAACATTGATAAGTGTGTATTCAGTAATTGTAGCAACAGCTGCTCCAATCCGGTTTCTTAATTCAGGGATTTCAGCTGGTAGCAGAGGCACGTACACACGATACTTGATGAAGTTCCAAGCTAAAAATCATTAGGTCAGGAGAACGTGGAGGCCATGCATAGCAAGCATGGTCATTAGGGCCCTTGCGGCCCATCCAGCGCTCGGATACAATGACATTCAACCAAACGCGTACCTGGTTATGCCAGTGAGGTGGCGCACCATGCTGTTGGAAAATTAAGATCTCTGGCTCATTTTCTTCCAACTGAGGGAAGAGCTATTGTTCTAGTGTATCAAGGTAAGAAGTGCCAGTTGCAGTAGGTTCACCAAAAAAGAAAGGCACATAAACTGGCACAAAAATTATTCACTTTAGGGGAAATTCGTTGCACTTGTACCATCTCGTAAGGATTTTCTTAGCCCCAGATGCGCAAATTGAGTGTTAACAGGTCCATTAAGGTGAAAGGTCGATTCATCACTGAAGCCAATAGGATCCATAAAATCGTCATCGTCATGAAACAACTTGTTTGCGAAGTTGGCACGTAATCCGTGATCTGTCGGCTTTAGAGATTGTAATAACTTTAAACGGTAAGGAGGTAGCCGTAAGCGTTTTCTTACAACTTTCCAAAAAGTCGACACAGGAACTTCTAAATCACGACCAACATTCCGGACTGATTTCTTTGGGCTACGAGTGAACGATTCTTTCACTCGCTCAGCTGTCTCTTCACTTACCCTTGGTCGTCCCGTGCTCTTCTCTTTACGAAGGCAGTCGGTATCTTCAAACCGATATCATCTACGAATGTTATCATCGCAAGGAGGATCACAACCGAACTTAATGCGGAACGCACGTTGCACAGTAACTACAGATTCGGTCTCTGCAAACTGCAAAACACAAAACGCTTTCTGTTTACTAGTCGTCATCTTTGCTAATACCGCTGTGTAGCGGATTGCAGCAAAAACATTGCACGCACAGGCGCCGCAGACAGACAGAACTGTTTGAGTTGCTTTATCATTTGGCTTATCATTTATAACTGTAAGTTTAGTGGTATAAATATTATAAAGAGTTAAAGGCCCGATACTCAATTGTGGACACCCTGTATTTATATCAATCAGTATTAACCTTCTGAGGAAGGAAACTGTTACGAAATCTATTGGGTGCAACATTTGGAAGGTAAAAACGTATTAATTTTCTTAGATTAAGGTCATTACTCATATTACGAGGTAATTTGTAAAGGAAGAGCAATAACTTACAACTTCTCCTATGTGATACACTTCTAAATCCGAATAAATGAAGCAACGAATTATATGATATGAATATAATGAAAAGTTCTGAAAAACGCATATTGTGACTTTGTGGGTTCGTGAACTTAAAAGTCCAATTGCACAAACTGAAAATGTTCCCACCGAATTACAGTTGGAGCACTTGGCGATTACATAGAATTACTTAGCGCACAAATTACAATCCACCAGTTCGACTGCGACAGGTGCACTCAACAGTCACAATTACGTACAACTCCTCTTATACACGTACAGTCTTCCAGTCCGTTCACTATCACTGCGCTCTTCACGGCTGCTCGCCAAGAACTGAACTGACTCGTCCACTGCATCCCGAATATACGCAGATCGCTGTGTCTTGAAGTTTGGCGGCCCAGAACATCATGTCGATGGTTCCAGACGTCAGGGGAAGGGGAAAGAGTCGCTACAGTGCCTGATGACACTTTCCTAAACATCCCCTATGTTAGCACTACAAGATAAATGGGTGGGCGTGGTCTGAATGCCTGCAGTCCCCTACCCAGCTTCAGTTGGTCGTGCCTTCCGATAATTGGGTGACAATACCTTAGAAAGTTATATTGAATAACTTCTGTAAGTTTAATACATTTTATGGTATAAGGAGTCCGCCTCGGTAGCGTAGCATGTCTGCCTCAGGTTCAAGAGGTCCCGAGTTCGAATCTCGGTCAGGGTGAGTTACCTGGATAAGGTTTTTCCGGGGTTTTCCCTTATCCTGAAAGACGAATGTCGAGGAACTCTAAGCTCCATGGACCCCGGAAGCATTGAGCATTACTTCACCTATTTCATTCATCGTCCGATATGACTAAATGTTGGAGGACGTGAATTAAAAAAAAATGGTATAAGGACTCCATGTTAGTGAAGCATACTATAGTCTGGATTTTACAAATGAATTCTATAATGTTACAAATTGTCTAATATCCTTGAAGTTGGATGAGTTAGGAGTAATGAATCCCAAATTTCTCTATGCCACACTGAGTACTGAGCTGATGTGTTCATTAGATGGGAGACCCTTAGTAAAGATAACTCCTAAATTGTCGTTTCTAAAACGTTTAAATTAACTGCAACTGTTTTGTAGTCAAAAGCAATATTATTTTTAAGTCTAGAGATGACCATAGCTTGGGGTTCTGATATACTAAAACGAAGATTATTTCCTTTGCTCTATTTATTTAATGCATTCAGGTGTTTTTGAAGTTTTCCTCAATCAGATATACATTAAGCGGAACCAAATATGTTTAGATCATCCACGAAAGGAATTATACGAGGGCTGTTCAGTAAAGAATGATCGCAACTTTTTTGCCGTCATAATACTTCGCACTAAATTTCAATCTTATTATAATCTGTTAACTCAATGCGAAACAAACACGCCGTAGTTTCAGTGTTGGAAATCCTGGTTTCCGACTGTGAGAATCAGGAAAGTTCAGAGAGGTTCAGTATCGCCTACCGCTGCAATGGAGGTAACATGCGAGGAACAATATGCGGCATTGAAATTCTTCTGTCGTCTCAACAAATCTGATGAGGCCTATACAATGTTACAGGAAGCCTACGGAGAGTCTGTTCTTCCCTAATGCACAGCTCGAAAGTTGACCCGGTGCTCCAGTTACTGCTCTTACGGAACAAAACATAAACACTGCTGCTGCCATTGTGAGATAAGATTAACAAATTACCTAAGATCACTTTCTGAAATATTGAACATTTCATTGGTTGCCACCCACACGTTGGTGACAGAAGCATTACACATGAAGCGAGTTTGTCCGCGATAGGCTCCAAGACTGTTGATTCCCGAACAAAAGGACATTCGCTTTGCAGGACTGCATGCAGTAATGTTAGAGAACGATCCGGAGTTTCTTTCAAACGTAATCACTTCTGATGAAACTTGGCTACATTATTTTGATTCTGAGAGGAAACAGCAAAGCTCAGTGTGGAAATCTCCATCACCAACCTCCCAAATAGCAAAAGTGGTTGCTTCTGCTGCGAAAGTTATGGTCATCTCATTCTTTGATATTCATGGAACGGTTTAATAGCATTTTGTACCTGCGCACACATCAGTAACTGAACTATGCTACAGGGATGTCCTGAAAACATTTCAAATCCATATCGGGCACAAAAGACCACATTTCCGTGAAGCAGGCTGGATGCTGCACCAAGATAATGCGCGGTCGCATGTTGACAACATTGTTGCTGATTATCGTACTATAATCAACGTGATGTGCATCCCTCACCCTCCCTATTGTCTGGATTAAGCCCCATGTGACGTTTTTCTATCCCCTAACTTGAAGAAACGCCTTAATGGGTGGCATTATCCATGATCAGAAGCAGTGGTGAAGGCTGCGGAGACGATTTTGAAGGATATCTCTAAAATGGTTTTCAGCATATCTTGTAAGACTGGCAGAAACGCTGGAACAAGTGCAGCGCAATCAGGGGAGACTATTTTGAGAAGGACCATCAAAACTATGAGGATGAGTAAAAGTACGTTGTGAAAACAAGTTATGATCATTCTTTACTGAACAGCCCTCGTATTTGACCATGTAACAAGGGATGATATATCAAAACAAAGTAAATAGTAGTGGAGCTAAATTAGAAAACTGAGGCAGGCCGCAGTAAACTTCAGAAGTATAGGATGGCTACTATTAAGTATATTTAACAGCTCAAAATCTCGACTTTAAATAGGTTGTTATTAGGGATACCATGATATTTCACAATAAAGCGTGATGTTTTAATTTGGAAGATTCCGACTTCGATCCCTGACAAGTTGTATTTCCGTAGTCGGCAAGGCTAGCACTAGAGTTGTGGCCTTTCCCTCCCACGCTGCGTCTGCTGCTACTCTGTCTCTGGTATCCGCCACTCTGGATGTGACCTTAGCAGCCTGGATCCCGGTGGTCTGGTCGCCTAGTAGATTGCTCTATGAGTTGACTATTCTTTGCCCTGGCTAGTCATTAGAGTTGAGACCACGCTATCTACAGGGTATGCGTGAGATAGGTTGACGAAATAAAAACAACACAGTTCATCGTATCCGCTTTACTATTCAGTTCGTTTCTGTGCTCACAGTTTACCAGGAGTTGCCGCCGCGTTCAGATCGAATTACTCTAGATTTCCACTATCAAGTTAAAACTATACTGAATTGCTGAAATCTATCACGATGGAATAAATTACTAACACTGTTTTGAAAGTATACTTCGCCGCTTAATTCACTGCTGAGAGATCTTGTTCACTTAATAAGATTCTCATTATTGATTGTACTTCTCGGCGCAATCCGACGTTTGTGTCCCCGACAGGCAAAACACGTCTACACTGTATCACGTCTCAGACAAGAAGACCGACGCTAAAACCTAATATTCCTTACCAAAACAGATATAGCCTCGCCTCCAGCTGGATTTCTCTGAAAAACTCTAGTTAGCGAGCTACAACCACGCGGACATTTCCCCGAAATACTGGTTTGGGCCAGGTTTGGACCGGTCTACTAATGACCCAGGTAGCGACCCTCCCGTGATCACAGCCTTTCGACGGAACATTTTCATCCATATAGACTAGCAACTTTATTACATAGCTCTGGGTTAAAATACTTATTCGCATTCTAGTAATTGAATTTAAATGCTGTTGCTTCGTTTCATGAACTTATCCATCTGTACTATTCATTATCTTAAATTCTTTCACCTTACTTCCTCATCATAATTTAATTATCATTTTATTCATTGTTAAAATCGTATTCAATCATACGGCTGACAAATACGGCATCAGAGTGCTGTGTTGTACCGCGGTAGTCCTCCTTTTCACGTTACAGGACGACGGTGGGTACATGGCGCAGAGGCTTGCGATTTGGAACTTCTTGACTCCACCACAGGCTGGCCATCTACTGTACAAACGGATTGATGACGACGATAGAGACCTTGTGCATTGAACTCCAGATCTGTCACCTCTTGTCTTCTTTGTACTGGGCTACGTTACAGATCTTAAGCATCAAACTCTGCTTAGAAGACAAAGCGTACTCACACTAATTGGCCATAACATGAAGTGGAACTCCAAGGCTGATGTGTTCCAAAAGCTTACATGGAACATCTGTAAGGTGGTTTCATGTTAGGGAGTTTTGTTATCTTCAGGTTAGATGTGTTCAAAACGCGAAGGGCTATTTGTGATCGCCATATATATAATCTGACTAAACCACAATATTTAACGCAGGCAAAGTATATGCATTTTCAGTTTAGAAACCAGTACAATATGAAAGGTAATATTATATCTGTCCAGCTATGAAACATATCTGTTACTTTATGTGAAATGTTGAAGTTCAGTTTTATGTTTCTTTAAACGAATGCAGTTTGTTTTTTAAAACGCATTGGTCCTTCAATGGCCTCCTTTGTTATAGTTATGATAAAAGGCGTAAAAAAAGAAATGAATGGAGCAGACTTTTTGTGAGGTAGAGCACGAGAGCTATTGTGTTCCTGTAGAGAGAAGAGGAAAAATAGTGGTCCATTGTTAAGACTGGAAGATGTCGGCCGTAAATGGACAACCGATAGCAAAACATGTGCGGAACAAGGACCTAAGTCACAGGGTCACTTCGGCCAGAAAGTGATAAACTGGCGTCCCATTCACTCACTCTTCCAGACAACCTAGTGTTAATCCAAGTAAAACTTCATTACACATTTTGTTACAAGTATCACAAGAATACAGTAAAAAAACTAAAGGGATAGTCACATTTTTAAGGATTATTATGGTATTTGATGACTTTGAAATCGAATGCCTATAAAAACTGGAGTATTAAAAATTCGAAACATTAAAAAACATATTTAATGAACCAGATATGTATCTTTTGCATAGTTCAGCTTTTGTCTAAATATTACAATTTACAGTTTACCAGTTACCTCAAGTAAGTCATGATGAAGCAGACTTAAGAGATATTTGAGATATATGCTTCATTTCTTATGAAAATATCTTAAACCTGCGGCAGTTTAACCCAAAATGTTAAGAGCCATTTTAAACAAAATTAAAATTTTCGGCAAAATTTGCCCCAATGGCATGTTTGATATAGGGAAATTTATTTGAAGGTGCTCGTGTCGTATCCCTGAAAGACTCTGAAGTTAAATACCAAACTTGGTTACGTAAAAACTGAAGCTAGCTACAGTGAAACAACAAATACTAAGCAAATGTAGCTATTTTTAGCAGTAAATTTCACATATGTTAAAAGAAAAAGCGCAGTTTTTTCTTATTAATTGCTGAGATCGGTTTCGTAAACTCTTGTTTACATCTTCGGTCACAACAACAGTCGATTCTGTTTTTAAGTTGATTTCATTTTCAGATTATGGCACTACTATAAAAAACATAGTGACCTCTAGTAATGGTACCGTTTACAATGCAGTTGTAACTGTAATTGTGAGCAGAAATTACGAAATCGATCTCATCAATTTCATGTAAAAATTTGCATCTTTTCTTCTAAGATAATTGAAGTTAGTTGCAAATAGCTAAATTTGTGTACAAAACTTGGAATTTAATGTACTTTTCTTTTTCATGCATAACGTTCAAAGGCAAATGTCCAGAAATAATAATTCATCGTAATCAACATCATCAGTCCAAGCGAGATAAAGAAAATTATAATAAAGAAGAAAATGAAATAAACAGATACGTATGATTAAGAATAATTAAACATTATAGCAACACAAATTCATTGTTCCGGCTAGCTATGGGTAGTCATTTTTCACCTACTTTTGCGGATCACTTTTTTGAAATGCACGTCCACCTTAAAATTTTAAAACATGGTATAGATACGTGATTGATACCTTTGCTATAGTTCCTGAGTGTCAAATAGATATTGTTTTAGAACTTCCACATTTGCAGGACAAAGCTATAAAATTCACATTTGAAATTGAAAGCAATGGTTACCTCTCCTTCCTGGATCTAAACATAATATAAACAACTAACTTAAAGTTTGATATTTATAGGAAATCAACTCATACTGAGAGCTGTATAAAAAATAAGTTTCAACCTTTTCTTACACAAATTTGCTATTTTAATAGTTTAATTTGTAGGTTTCTAATATACCTCTAAACAAGGAAGAATTTATTCTTCTTCCTTCACGGGTTAGGCTTAAGCCTGTTCCTGTCTCACATTTCCTGAAGCCATCTCGTTAGGGGGCGTCCTATTGATCTTCGTCCTCTTGGTTTATAATTGAAGGCTTGTTTTGGTATTCTTCCTCTTGGCATGTGATTAAGGTGCTCCACCCATTTGTTTCTATATCTTTGGATTTATTCTAACAACGGTTGTATTTCTAATTATTTTCTAATAATTTCATTTCTAATATGATCTCTTTTACATCCTTTGATTGATCGTAAGAATCTCATTTCAGCAGCTTGTAAATTACTCTTCTCCTTTTCCCTTATTCTCCTTGCCTCACTTCCACAGTTTAGTATTGGGATTGCCATCGCTTTGTAGAATACAAGGAAGAATTTAATACAGAATATAAACACATTATTAACACTGCTTTAAATAATAGTTTTAATAAATATTTTACACAAAAAGGCTTAGAAAAAGTTAAATATAAAAAAATTGAATGATGTTTCCACTTTTAAAGAAGTAAAAAATAATTATGTATTCAAAAGCTACTTATCATCCATGGGCAAATAAAAACTTCCAGAAAATTTTCAAAGAAGTCCGTAAAATACTGGCACCTCAAAATTAATACAGCATAATAAATTACTACCGTTTTTCCTGCCTCGGTAGCCTAGATGGTAGAATGTCTGCCTCACGTTCAAGAGGTCCCGACTTCGAATCTCGGTCAGTGTGAGTTACCTGGATAAGGTCTTTCCGGGGTTTTTCCTTATCCTTGAAGAGGAATTTCGGGTAACTCTAAGCTCCATGGCCCCTGGACTCATTTGAGCATCATTTCACCCAATTCATTCACCGTCCGATTAGACTTAACGTTGGAGGACGTAAATTACAAATAACAACACTACTATTTTCTATAAAAGATATAATTTCAGATAAGAGTCTGATATATATCAATTTAACTTCTGAGAATACGAAAAGATTCAAGTTGGTAGGACCAAACGTAATTTAGAAAACAGAGGAAAGGAAAATGTCGGAAATATTAAATATAAGCAGACAGATATATCGGTAGTGGCTAATCAGTTTTGGTCATCTAAATATGAAATAAACGCCGAAGCTGAATATTGAAACAATTGAACGAACCGATAGATTTAATGGTTCGGGAGAAAATACTAATTTTGAAAAGTAAAGATCACGTGATGAATTTTGATATCCCACAAGTAGATGTCATCAATCAGTTTGTGTAGTCCCTGGTAGATGGCAGTAAGTTAGGGAGCTATTTCTCAAATTCCGGAAGTGGTCAGGGTCAGCCAATCAGTGTGTCAGTGTCAAGTTCACAGGTTTTTTTAATTTTACGTCCTCCAACGTTAAGTCATATAGGACGGTGAATGAAATGAATGAAATGATGCTCAAATGAGTCCGGGGTCCATGGAGCTTAGTTACCCCACATTCATCCTAAGGATAAGGGAAAACCCCGGAAAAAACCTTATCCAGGTAACTCACCCGGACAGGGCTTCGAACTCGGGCCCTTTTGAACGTAAGGCAGACATGCTGCCATCTACGCTACCGATGCGGCAAGCTGACAGGTGAAAAATGAAGCAAAGTTGCTACGAAACCGGTCCCAAAGGATTATAAATAAGATAAGTAATAGTGAAGTTGTGTTGCTATAGTGTTTGTTTATTCTTAATACTTAGTTTACTTAACTGTCATTAGCTTTAGTATTTTATATACGTATTATGTTAAAAAAAAGCCATTGAAAGCTATATGGAACATAATGTACATGGACAGCGGGATACGGCATTAAAAGACATCAGAATCCTAAACTCTGAAGAGAAAGACGAAGAAATACGCTACAGAATTCCTCTTGAGAGGTTAGAAAATATTTCAAAGAAATAAGGGTACAAAAGGCGAGACCTGTTCAATAGCTACAGATATTGTAGCAATTGCTGAGTTAAACGAAGTTCTTGGAAAAAACAAAGGCGTTACATTTCTCGGAATTGGGAATACCGTATAAATACTGCAACTAATTAAATTTGGAGCGAGATATTCACAGGATAACTTGTTGAGCTTCTCCAATATGTGTTACCGACAAAAAGCCACCTGTTTGTAAAAGTTCACCCGGCGCCATCTATAATATATATGAAAAGATTATAAATATTAGATGCAAAATGCTCAGAGGCAAATGTCCATAAATTATTATTATCATCATGAGCATCATCATTATGTTTATTTCAATTGTTATTTTTGTCATTGTTACCATTGTTATTAAATTCCGAAGAGCTCAAACCATGTATTTTCAGCGAACATTACTAATTTAATTCAATGCCTTCATGATCAACTATGTTCCTTATAGACAACACAAGAGGGAATCTTTTATTTGAAAATTTATTTGAGTATTCAAGCAAATGAGAAGAACTCGAACATGTTTAGCTGCACAAAAAGATGTCTAAGTTGTATTTTGTGATTTAATGGAACTAAACATGGCGTAAGTTTTAGGGTGTTGCAGTCACTCATGGGACATCAATATCATTCAACTGAATGAAGGGCATTTTATAAACGTCCTCGCCAGAAAATGCAAATATAAACGTCATTTGTGTTATATCTTATCATACGGCATTTCAGTTAAACCTTTTGGGGAAAATAAACAATTCTTCTGTTGTTCTGCATTAGTTTGGTTTGGAGTGATTTCCGGAAAAATCATGTTCCATCCTCTGCACTTTCAGAACCCAAGTATCAAGCTTTATTTCTTATTCTGATCAGTCGCGTACACACATCTTTTTTTAACTGTCTCAAAACATGTATTTCCGGTGACACTTGAGTATTGATTTTTTGTGTGCAATGCAATTGGAACTGGAAATGAAGTATTTCGGAAGGGACTCGGTACGGAGGTGCATACTTGGTCTATAGTACCTGTGCACCTAAGTGTGGCATCCCCGGGTAGGAAAGATGAGGTGAGAGGAGACAGAGAATGGCTGCCCCAAGGATAAACGATAGTGCAGAGGGAAGGTTCCCTACAGTTTACTTGGATGCAAACTTCCTCCGGCAGGCTAGGACTACGGACATCCCACCCTACTATGGTACGGAAGCAATTCCACTACGGGCGTCCTATCGGAGGAGGAACTTGTTTTATCAGAGCATATCATCTTGCCTTGCAGCGCTGAGACTCCCACCGACACTTCTAACCTGGAAGAAAACCCCACATGAGGGATGATATTTTGACGACCTGTTCTTACTTTGTGAATAATTAAGGAGCATGTGGTCAGGTCGAACACTCGGTAGTAAACACTCAGAGCAGAACTACATGCTTTAGTGAGAGGATGAGATGTTTTCTATAATGATTCATTGGTAAAAAGGTAGGGTAAAGCTAATTGAAAGTAGAATTCACTTAAGAAGAATATTTACTACAACAAACAGATTTACAAAGACGGCCATAACGGCCGTTTACCTGCCCATTAGTGGAGCTGCCTACAAAATCATCGTACCCCATCAGTGGGCAATTCTAGAGAAACAGTCTCTCTTAAAGATTATTCATCTGGTCATAAAGGAGGGGAGGGAGTGACGTCACCTACTACTTGAGTCAACAGAGTAAATTAATACAATCTGTGACATCTCTCCCTGGCTTCCCCAAAGATCAATGGATACATTGATCTTTAAAACAATATTACATTAATGTTGACATAGTGTTACAGTACATTTAAACATTTAAGCATTATTTTTTTCTCAAATGTGAAGGTGTTTTGCAATACACTTTATTATCAAGTGTTTTGTATTAATTGTCAATTCTTTTGTCTTCAACAAAAAGGTGAAACCCTGCTTGCAATTTCTAAAATAAAACGTAACATTTACACGTCAAGTTTTCTACTTTCACTTTCACTTGTCTCACACTATAAATTCAGCAATTGAGTAGTTTTGTTGTTACAACATACTACTTAATTAACAAAATGTAAGTTCATAGAACTTTTGTTAGTTTTTCATGTTTCCTTTTAACTAATAATTCTATGAATAGGGTAAGATAAGCATTTTACACGTGGTCTTGCACTTTTTATGCACAATTTCTACATACCACGAAAGATTGGTTTTTATTTGAATTTTCACAATGAACATTTTTAAAAAAAAAAAATTATACACGGCACCTAACGCCAATATGTGACAACCTGTTCTTACTTTGTCAGTAATTACGGAACACGTAGTCAGGTCAAACACTCGGGAGCAAACTCTCAGAGCAGAACTACATGCTTTAGCGAGAGGATGTGATCTTTTCTATAATGCTAACTAAAAGTGGAATTCACTTAATAAGAATATTTACTACAACAAACAGATTTACAAAGGCGGCCATAACGGCCGTTTACCTGCCTAGAATCGGAGCTGCCTACAAAGTCATCCTAACCCATCAGTGAGAAATTCTAGAGAGACAGTCTCTCTCTTAAAGATTATTCATCTAGTCATAAAGCAGGGGAGGGAGTGACGTCACATACTACTTGAGTCAACAGAGTAAATTAATACAATCTGTGACAATATGAACTTAGAACGAGGTTTAAACAAAGGGACAGGACATTTGGGAGATGTAATTAATATGCGCAGAATTCACCTGAAATCCGGAACCCTCCCCCCCCCCCCCGAAAATGTACATGGGTCCTTTTGATCGTCCATGGAATCGAACCCGTACCTCCAGAATGCAGCCGTTTTGTGCAATGCTGATGCTCCCTCTACCTTCTGTAAGAACTTAGCGAACAAATTTAGGAACCAAGCACCTTATAAATGAGAGGAAGTCTTCATGCAAGACTTTCAATACTTTAATTAAGGTACTGTTACTGGGCATAAAGGAAATGATGTTAAAATAGGATTTGGTGTTATGTGGGAAAACCGGAAATTACTGCAAAGTGGATTTTTGAATGAACATAGGTTAAGACCGGAAGATATTGAAAGGCAAGAAATGTTAGGAAGCTTCAACTTGAAAAGCCCATTGTAAATTTATAGAGAGATGAAAGTGATCTGAAACAGGGAAAAATACATTGACATTTGTGATAAAGCAGCAAGAGAAGGCTTTGCATGGGCCAGAACAGGGGTGGTAAAACTGAAGGGTTTGGTAAGAGGGAGGGATGTGGAGAAATGCCCATTGTGTCACCAAAGGGATAAAGAATGGCATTTGCTTTTAGAATGTGAAGAAACTAGGTTGCCT
Source organism: Mantis religiosa (assembly GCA_030765055.1). NCBI lineage: Eukaryota > Metazoa > Arthropoda > Insecta > Mantodea > Mantidae > Mantis > Mantis religiosa. The sequence continues at coordinate 78,879 of JAUKNK010000372.1, read as the reverse complement.
AGGGAGAAGATAAGTAAAGAGAATGGGAAAGGATACCAAAAGAAATTCAAGCAATGCAGTTAATGAGTGTAAACACTAGGAAAAAATTAAAGAAAATTTGGGAACTTTTGGGTAAAATTAAGGTCCAAAGTTTTGAGAACGCTAAGTAAATATGACGAAAATGAAGATGAAATTATTTTGGATAAGATGCCAATAGGGACCCTCTAACATCACAACCTCAAATTTATTATTTATTGGGCCCTAGGGTAACCGAAAATTCAGTGTTGTAATAAGTATATAAATGTATAATAATTTTCAATTGAAATGGAAATAAAGATTACAGAAGTTTTAGTGTGATTTTCGCCACTAGAATTATTTATTTACTGTTCGAGATGTGTCAGCTAGCGACGCCTGTATCCGCCACTCAGTTTGCATTGATTTTCTGCTTATTTTCTGTTTTACCAGTACACATGTTTACAATAAGGCCACACGTATTGTCGAGGCGTGATCAAAACACAAAAGCTGAGGTACTTAGCAACCGTATCCATGGAGACTCTCCGAGGGGTTGAAAGCCATTTAACGAACAACCTGGCTGTTATATAAAGAGCTACGGTAGTGCTGCATTACGTCCAGTAATGCAATATTAAAGTTCTGAGCCTCTAAATAAATACACAGAAGGCATTCTTACAGATGTGTGTGTACAGCACAAGCCAGAAACGTAAAGATGGTTAAAATATAAGTTCAGCAATTTTCAAGAATTGGACAGAAAAATTTAAAAACAAATTCCATCCCCCTAACTAATCCATATATCAAACTTATTTCATGGGTTTCTATTTTCTTAGAAATTGCTCTAGCGTTTGGATGAATACACAGGTGGTCGGGAAAGTTTCCCACCTAATAAAGATACAACACTTTATTCAGATTTTTTTTTCTATTTTTCAGTATAATGTCCTTGTAACTCTACACGCTTCTCCCAGCGGTGCTCCCATTTCTGTAACCCATCCAAATAGTACTCGGCGTTTATTCTCTTCAAAATAATTATTCACGGAGGTGATATACACTTCGAGCCCTTCAAGCGCAATTTTCATATGAGGGAACAAAAGGGAGTCGCTTCGGGATAAATCTGGTGAGTAAGGAAGCTGGTCAAGTAGTCCAAACCTAATTCCCGGATTTGCGCCATTGCAACACCGAATGTCTGAGACGGTGCGTTGTCTTGGTGGAACAGGGTTTCCTTTTTCTTCAAATGTGGCCGTTTTCCCGCAAGTTCTGCCTTCAGCTTGTCAAGTAACGATACGTAGTATGCTCCTGTAATGGTTTTTCCTTTTTGAAGAAAATCGATTAAAACAACTCCATGACTATCCCAAAAGAACAGTCCCGATCTCCTTCCCTGCCGAAAATAATAGTTTTTTCTTTTTCTTTTGGAGCTGGTTTCCCCTTTAGTTGTCCCATGTTTGGACTGTATTTTTGTTTAAGACATATAATGGTGTATCCAAGTTTCATGTACAATAACTAACCGACGCTGAAATTTGGATTTGTTGCGCTTAAACTGCACCAACAGAGCGTTGGAAATGTTCATTGGAACATCTCTTTGGTCTAACGTGAGCAAACGCGGCATCCAAAGCGTGGACAGCTTTCTCATGTCTAATTTTTTTTTTTTTTTTGAAATTTTCGTCCGCCAACGATAAGTTATATCAGACGATGAATTAAATGGGTGGATTGATGCTCAAATGAGTCCGTGGTCCATGGAGCTTAGAGCTACCCAACATACGCCTTTCAGGATAAGGGAAAACCCCGGAAAACCCCTATCCAGGTAAATCACCCTGACCGAGATTCGAACTCGAGACGTTTTGAACGTGAGGCAGACATGCTACCATGTACGCTACCAAGGCGGGCTAAATGTTCTTTTAATATGTGACAAGCACGTTCTTTTGACATGTTCATAACCTCTGCTAACTCTCTCACTTTAATTCGATGATCGTCTGGCACCATTTGAAGTTTGGCGAAGCTTTCGTGAAATTTTTGGACGTCCCGAAAGTTCACGTCTCTCAAACTCTTATGGCCATGTTTAAATTCAGCTGCCAAAAATTTCATGGGGGTAAAGGACGGTCAAGAGTCCCCATACACAGAATCCAACTCGTCTTTGATTTGCGTAGGCGCATTGCCTTACAAAAACTAATATCTAATGACAGCTCGATACTCGTTTTGTCCATTTTTATAAAAATACTCACATCAGCTTACTCAAACGACTGTTACATAACAAGTGAGCCTCCCAAAAGGCTGAAACTTCGGTGAGTAGATGTAAACAGGTGGGCAACGAAATTCACTAGCTTTTATTAACGAGTGCTGCCATCTTCACTTTGAAACTTTTCAGACCACCCTCGTATGTTGGTTTAAAATATGTACATTATATCGTAACACTTTAAAACTGCACCGCTTTTCATGCTATTGTATAAACATCTAAAGAATATTGAGGAAGAGTTTTGGGGGAAAGATTATCCCTATTTACAATATCTAACAGCTTTGTGTAAGCACGTTTATTTCAGATATATATAAAAAGGGAAAAATTACTGGAAATAGATCTCATCTTGCACCTATTGTAGTGCTATTCAACTCCGTTTGGTGCAAACTCACATAACTCTTTTTCATATTACAGATTATAGGCAGAAGATAATCTTTGTAATGTATAAGCACAGTTCTCTTGTTGTAAAACGTATTTTGATATTCCATAAAGATTAAAATTTCCAGATCTTGATAACTACTGTCTCAGAAATCACCTGTATTACATTTTCAGCTAAATATCTAAATTCATCTTTCACAGGAAGCCCCTTTCATCATTTACTGGACATACGTGGTATATGTTCTTTTGGATGTTCGTGATCGTATCAGGTTATCATTGACCGAAAAGGTTCACAATTAAAATCTAGCTCAGAGGAAGATGGCTTCAAATGTTGTGACGTATTTCAGCCGGGAGCAGGGCCAGCAGTGCCTGTGACGTCAGGCAAGAGCCGTCTAGTAACAAGTTGCTTATATAATGGCACTGTGAGTACAGAATCTGAGGGTTGAGGCAGATGTAGCGCACTCGATGAAACAATGTAATTGCCACGTATCAAATGAAACTGTTAAATGTACAATGTGACGATTTATTGAAGGACAAATATCCACACAAGAAGGACTTGGCTGATTTTTACAAGAATGTCCCCCAAACCAGATTTCCGATGTTGTATTCATTTGCCGCATGGACTTTGTGTATGTTTGGCTAGACATATGTTATGAAATTAGCTAAGTCTAAAGCCCGAAGTACCTTGTCGTATTACAATCTAACATGCAGCCTTCGATTACAAATTTTCCAGATATTACGTCCTGATATTGATAAAATAGTTAAAGAAAAACGAAACATTAAGTGTCGGAAAATGTCCACGTAATAATTCTATTGAATGGGCCTCCTCTAGTTTGCAGAGAAACTTACTTTGTTTTATTATCTTTTATTTTTTACTTTATAACATTCCTGAACTTCAGATAAACTACGAGTTGAAGTTTTATATATTTTTTCATAGCACAGAACCAAAATGAAATTGGTTAAACATAAAGTAATTATTCCTTATGCATAAATCTGTAAGATTGATAATGTCATCTATTTCTCTGGGGTCCGTTGTAGTCTGGGTTAGCCATTTTTGAGGAATGTAGGTATTTTTTCTACTGGAATGCTTGTAAAATGTGCCTTAACGCCAAAAGAAACTAGTATGTGATTTTCCGGGATGTTGTACTTCTGTGGGTGATTTATCAACTCTAAGGAGTTTTTTATTCCCAAACTTTGAAATTTGTCATATGATTTTAATTTTTTTACTAACCACTTTGCAATGTGGTATGTAGGTGAATTGATGCCATTGATGATGGGTCTCATGCTGTTGTCTTGTTTGTGGATTTTTGGCAGACAGTACAACCTTGGTAGTGTGGGGGTGGAAGATTTTAAGTTGTATTTTTCAGATGTACTTAATGTTTTTGTAATTGATAAAGCTTTATTAACAGAAGTGATACTTTTGGATAATGGATTTTTTGGAATTATGTCATATTCTGGACCTTCTAACATAAGGTTTACTCTCTGAATATAGTCTTCTGTCTCCATAATTACTAGAGAAATGCCTTTGTCGGCCGTTGTAAGTTTTATTGTGTATTGGGGAAAACTGCTTTATTATATCCAGACATTCAATTTTGGCTTTGGTTAAGTTTTCATTTATTAGGTTATGTGTGGCTATTTCTATGTCGGCGATAAAATCTAAGAACTAACCAAACAATTAGGAATACATATTTGGCAAAATTTCGAAATGCAGGTTCACGAAAAATTAAACATGTTAATGATTAAGAAAAACGAAAGACTTAAGAATAAATTCAAACTGTTAAAAGAACGGCAACTGGAACACCCTCATCAGCCAAAACACCGGGATTTTAAAGAACAAAGTAACGTAATAAACCTATCGCAACAAAAGTTTACAACCGATGAAATTAGATTACTCCAGAAAGGTTTCAATACGTGTGTTAACGTCTCAAACAATAAAGACGATTTTATCGCCGACATAGAAATAGCCACACATAAGCTCAAAAATGAAAAGTTAACCAAAGCGAAAATTGAATGTCTGGATATAATAAGGCAGTTATCGCCAATATACAATAAAACTTACAACAAAACAATAAGAAATTTAAATAGGAAGCCTGTGGTATACCTAAAAGCCGACAAAGGTAAGTCTCTAGTAATTATGGTGACAGAAGACTATATTCAGAGAGTAAACCTTATGTTAGACAGTCCAGAATATGACATAATTCCAAAAAATCCATTATCCATAGGTATCACTTCTGTTAATAAAGCTTTATCAATTACAAAAACATTAAGTACATCTGAAAAATACAACTTAAAATCTTCCAACCCCACACTACCAAGGTTGTACTGTCTGCCAAAAATCCACAAACAAGACAACAGCATGAGACCCATCATCAATAGCATCAATTCACACACATACCACATTGCAAAGTGGTTAGTATGAAAATTAAAATCATATGACAAATTTCAAAGTTTGAGAATAAAAAACTCCTTAGAATTGATAAATCACCTACAGAAGTACAACATCCCGGAAAATCACATACTAGTTTCTTTTGACGTTAAAGCACTTTTTACAAGAATTCCAGTAGAAAAGATACCTACATTCCTCAAAAAATGGCGAACCCAGACTACAACGGACCACAGAGAAATAGATGACATTATCAATCTTACAGATTTATGCATAAGGAATAATTACCTCATGTTTAACCAAAAATTCTACAGACAATCAAAAGGATTAGCTACGGGGAGCCCACTTTCGCCTATTTTAGCAGACCTATACATTAGCTGTTTTGAAACACACATAGTGAAGGCCTTCCCACAGATTTATAAATTTTGACAGAGATATGTTGATGGTGTTTTTGCTATCATTCCGGTAAAACTTAGAGATGATTCTCTAAAATTACTAAACGTGCAAGATAATCACATCCAATTCACTATGGAAGTAGAAAGAGACAACACCCTACGCTTTTTGGACCTCAAGATAACTAGAAATCGTCATGGTGCAGATTTTGGAATATACAGGAAGCCCACACACATAGATAATTACATAAAGAAAAATGAATACAACCCAGTTTCACATCAACTAGCTGCCTTTAGAAGTCTAATTCACCGGCTATACAACATCCCACTGAGTAAGGATGAATTTTTGAAAGAACAACAACACATAAAAGACATAGCGGTATTAAATGGATTCAACCCAGCCATCATAAGGAACATGATGAAGAAAAAAGACAAACTGAAGATAATATCAAAAATACCACTCTCACACCACTTAAAAATACAAATTGGCAATATAGAAAATTCACCTACCATCCATGGGCTTTTAGAAAATTTGAACGAATCTTCAAAAGACTAAACTTAAAACTAGCACCCCAAAACAAATTCAGTCTGATGAACCTGCTAAATAAACCACTGAAAAATACAATGCCCAACAATTTGAAATCAGGAATTTATCAGATTAATTGTGAAACCGGTGAAAAAAAGCTACATAGGAAAAACTAAGAAAAACCTGTTAACCAGGCAAAAAGAACACCAGAGGAACATTAAGTTGAAACAAACAGAAAAATCTGCAGTTTCACACCATTTTTGTACAGAAAACCACAACATTGGCCACAACATTAAACTGTTAAAATCTTTAAGTACACCCATAGAATTGGATATTTGGGAAAAAATATTCATAAACAAAAACCGTGATAAAGTTATAAATTTTGAAATCCCGGCATTAAATGAAGTATTAAAACTTAGTGCCCCTAACACCAGATGGCAGTGTAATTGGAGCTCCGTAGTAGTGGAAGAAGAGGAAGGTTCATTTAGTCAGCAAACAGCTGAGGATGGGATCGAATGATCTTGAAAACGTTTCAATTATACAACAACAAGTAAGTGAAGTTAGAGTGTAAACATAGTGACTCATAAATCAAACTCAAATATGAAGAATACTTAATTGTTAATAATGCTTCTGCTTTTAACATTTAAATGTGTATCCTGAATTTTCTTGGAATAGCTTTTTGAAGTTCTTCAAACGTGATAAAGTTAAGTTAAACGATAGGACAGAATGGTATAGTTAGGAGAGCATAAATAGTATAAGATGAGATATATATAGATATATATATTGATAAATAAATAGGATAAATAGGAAGGGACAGGATAGGATAGGATAGGATAGATATAATAGGATAGAATGAATAGGATAGGATAGATAAATAGGATAGCATAAACAGGATAGATAGGTTAGGACAGGATACCATAAACAGGATAGATAGGTTAGGACAGGATAACATAAATAGGATAGATAGGTTAGGACAGGATAACATAAATAGGATAGATAGGATATGATAGATAGGATAGGATATGATTCTACGGAGGAGATACGGTACTTTGAGCAGATTGCTCTTTTGTACCTACTCTGCAAGATGTGAATCCCCGAGAGGAAGGATGAGGTGAGAGGAGACAGAGGAAGATTCAAGAATGCATGTGTAGTGTCACCCAATTATCGGAAGACACGACCAATTGGAGCTGGGCAACGGACAGGAGGCATTCAGGCCACGCCCACTTATTTATCTTGTAGCGCTAACATAGGGAATGGTTAGGAAGGTGTCACTAGGCACTGTACGGTCTCATTCCCCTCCCCCTGACGTCTGGAACATTCGGGATGATTTTCCGAGCCGCGAAGCTTCCAGAAACAGCGATCTTCGTATATAAGGGCTGCAGTGTGCGAGTTAGTTCAGTTCTTGGCGAGCAGCGGTGAAGAGCGCAGTGCTAGCAAACGGACTGGAAGATTGTGTACGTGTATCAGAGGAACTGTACGTAATTGTGAGTGTGGAGTGTACCTGTGACAGACAAACTGGTGGATTGTAATTGCGTGCTCTACGTAATTCTGTGTAATCGGCAAGTGTTTCAACTGTAATTCGGTGGAAATAAAGAACATTTTGAGTTTGGGCAATTGGACTTTTAATTTCACAAACCCACAAAGTCACAGTATCTTAATCGAACTTATGTTACCATACAAGCACTTGACTGCAAGAGAATTAACCTTAACCAAATTACTCAATTAACTACGCTCTGCTACCGCTTCTGCTGCCTAGGATTTTCTGTATAACTTACTTTTCGATATTGTGACTTTGTAGGTTCGTACAATTAAACGTCCAGAGTTGCATAAATTCAAAATTGTTCTTCATTTGCGTAGAAATACACTTTATACACCAGCAGAATTACGTAATACACATATGCAATATTCCAAGTTTGTTGACCACAACATAGTTCACTCAACTTCCACTGTTTACAACACTCTTGTTACAACTCCTGTTTACGAATGTGTTTGCAACTATTTACTACTACACGCTGGCGTGTCACAATCTCTTATATATCTCATTGATAATCCAAGACTGTTCTGTAACAACCAAGAAATCAAATGTTCTCTCACTAGACGAAACACGAAATTTCGAGACGTGATACTTTATCTGTGCCGGAAAGTATTTTGTCTCCCTGCTATCTTTATTTGTTTCGGCACACTCTTTATCTCCGTGCTGCCAATCAGATCCTTTGTGTGTACAAGCCGCACTATCGCGACACTATATCGTTGTGCGAGGTAACGTGTACCCTAAGGGAACGATCCCATAGTTCACCACTATAGCAGCCGGCAGTACACACATATTGCATACGGCATCAACTCTGTTGCATTCTGGCATGCTCATCACAGGACAAAATCCGTTTTTACCAAATTTGCAGGTGATACAACAAATAATTGTCTGCACTAATGAGATAGAAATTAACGTTGCATACATTAGAAGTGCAATTTTGAAGTTTTAAGACATACAACCTATTAAATGAGCAATCTAGAAGATTCTACACACAAACTGCCATATTACTTATTCCTTTTATTGATTTCAAAATTTGAAACAGAACTAAATTCACTGCCGTTGTAATATACTTTTTGACTGTATGTGTGTTCTGTCTACTTCGCGGTAATCCTTAAAATTATTTGTAACAATTATTTTATTACATATTTACCTATTCTGTTTTCCACAGCAAAGAAAGTCCCACGGGATGAGCCGCAGCAGGAAATTGCTTATTAGACACAGTTCCGATACCATGCCTACTAGTTGTTCATAACAGTTGGATCCATTCTGTTACAGTCCATTCAACAAGATTTTGACGCCTTCTCTTCTGCAAATAATACTTTCTTGGTTTTAGCATATTGAGTCAATTCATTTTGTGTAGGGCGCACACTTTTAATGGTTGTACTCCTTGTTAGCCTAATGTGTTGTACTCATATGTCTTTGTCTACTCTTTCACAAACTCCACCTTTATTCTTATAATCTACTCCATTTTGGTTGACACAATTATTTGTAGAAATGGTCGCATTGTTTTTGCTTCCTTCTTACATGTAGTAAGCTTTAAGGAACTGTCAAGTATGTTTTAAGGGATGGGGGCAATGTGGTAGTTTTGAAGCTGGATCTCTTTGCATGCCCAATAAATAAGGAATGACTTCCTATTTGAGAAAAGTATTTTAAAATTCAAACCGATAACAAGGATTTAGTATATCAGAAATGATTGGTTATACATAAGAAAATCACTTCACGTAGTTGTATGCTTTAAAATTGCAAATTTTTAACGCAGTGTGACCAGAAGGGACAAAATGTCACTTTAAACTCCTTTATTTGACACTAAATCGTTTGTTCAATGATGGCATAGAATGAGCCTTTCTTTTACCGTAACACAACATTTTGACACTCCCTAAGTTGGCTTTTATGTCACTTTTGCCCGTACCCATTATACTGCCAATAATTCTTCCAGCATACTTACAGCTTTCTTCTCCTACATGGAGCCTTACACCGGTTAACACAACTCCGATATTCACGCCAAAGCTGCTTCGCTGTAGTTTCCATAGATCTGTGGTTCCTCACTGCAGCCGTACTTACTGTCGCTTCAACGGCTTCCTACACAGTACCACGAGTTGCCGACTCCTCAGCACGGAGCTTGGAACGTGCAAAACTTCTATGCACTGTTCACTGACCGGATGATTCAGTACCTGCTTGAAGGTGCCGGCTCCTTCCTGGTGGAGCTTCACTCGTCTCGAATCTCTAACCACCAAACACACTGTTCTCACTACTAATCTGTACTCACTACTCACTCTGCACTGCCGACTCATTACTAACTGGTCCAGTCATTGAATGGGCTTTCATATATTTGCAGGGCGCGTAGATCCTTCTGCAACAGGTAGCCTCTCGAATTAGAGATACGAAAGGCCTTTTACGTAGGAATAATACGACTCGCATCCTGACATCAGCTGTAGTTAGTGCCTGTTAATTTCTCACGGCAGGTTTGCGCGATCGCTGATGGGCCAATTATATGATTTTGTCTCTCTTAATGTTTACCACTTATGATAAAGTAATTTAAGGGTGCAGATGGCAGGAGAATTCAAGGTATACGTTTAATTTATCAAGAAAATATTTTAAACATATGGTATTTTAACCAAATACATTAACGGTTATTTCGAAAATCAAGATTGCGAAAAGCCTCTATATAAAGAATAATTGGGATGGAAGGATTTTATGAAAATCTTTCCAGACCCCTGGAAGATACGGAACTTCAAATACAAAGTTTGAGGTACATGTCTAGCGGAGTTATGGTATAAACGTTTTGGGTGGAAATCAACAATCTTCTTTAGGTATTGTGATTTTGGGTTGCTAGAATCAAATGTTAGGTTTGCAGAACTTTAAAACACTTTATTGCACTAAACAGAAACTTTGTACAGCCCTTGCAGCATCACAAAGACGCGGCATTGACCATCAATTGTTTTATAGCTCGTTTATTGTGTAAACAAACAAAAGACATCACTGCGGTACAGTTCAAATGCCCACTGTCACAATAACTATTACACAATTAGCAACTACTTCTCTGCACAACACACAACTACTGCTCTAACACCTTGCGGGACTTTTTATATCCCCAGTCATTGTTTCTGGAAAGCTGCAGACAGTTCGATAACAATCGCGGCGGCAATAGGAAAACGAAAATTTCCAGAAACTCTCTGTCTCTTTCTCTGTCTTGGCAAGCGATCAGCTCTCCTGCTCGTGCGCCACTCTGTCTCTTTCTTTCCTGCCGATGCGCCCGTCTTAGGTTTGTCGCGGCTCTAACACAATAGTGCGATCGTTGACAGTAATATGTATTTGGTAGAGAAAGTAATAACATTTTGAAGTCCTTTGTACTCAAAGGAAGTATCCTCTGGGTAGGATTACAACGCTTGCTAATATAGATCAGCGATTAACTTTCTAAATGTACTAATTGTTCAACAGTTGCTTTTGTAGACAATACTAAGAATGTCCTCATGAACAAAATATATGAACCAGAAAGATGAATGACTACACCAAATTACTTATCTGTTAAATACAATCCGTAAATTTCACATGATTTTCTGTATCATCTATTGCTTACAAGTGGGTACACGCACTTATGTCTATGAAAGTTTTATTTTCTTTTCTGCTTCATTTAATTGAGCTAAACTTTTGGAGCAATAGTTACAGTACGCGTATGTTACAAATAGCAGGGGAACAGTGATAGTCAGCTGTTTGCTATTTGCTAGCCAACTTCATCTGTTTCCATGACATCGCAAAAAACAACTGAAAATCGATAAGACTTTATATATATATATTGAAAAATTGTAATATGAGACACATTTCGGAATTAGCTAACGCCACAAAAAGACTTGTTGATAATTAGTAATAGGTCGATAAGTTTTTCTCACTACTCGATACTGATCCATGATATTTTCTAGGATAACAGATACTTCAGATACTCGATACCGTCATTTCTGGTGGGCTAAGGGATCATGCCTTGGCTCCCTGCCAAGGAAGGTGACCCGAGATCGATCTCACCCCTGGGGTTTGTGAATTTTAAGTCCGGCTACAGGACCGGTACCCACTAGGCATCGTAGGAAGTTGAGGCGCTTATGATAGGTAAGCGGCCCTAGTCACGAAAGCCCACATTAGGTCTGGGGGATGCCGAGTTGCTGACCACACCTCCTTCCCGTATCCGTTTGATGATCGCTCACCTCTACCTCGCGTTTGTGGGCGTGAGGCCGGCAGTTGGGTTGGCAGGTTCTGGTCCTATATGGGCTGTCGCGATTGTTACATATTGTGACTTCGTGGGTTCGTCGAATTCAAAGCCTTTTTTGCAGAAATTTAAAATGTTCTTAGCTGTAGTAAACAGTATCTTTGTAAAAAAAAGACATGCGTACAAAACCACAGTCTTCAAGGTCTTCTCGTTCTGAGCTACACGTAAACAAGCGAAAGAAATCACTGCGGTACACCTTAACTGTCCACAGTCGCAGTATCCATCACACAACTCTCAAAATTACACAACTAAAAGCTCAATTAACAACTGACTACGCTCTAACAATTTGCGGGCGTTTTATATCTCCAGTCGTTCTAGAATGCCGTCGATCGTTTGATAACAATCACAACGCCGTGAGAGAAAGATGGAACTATCCAGACATTACTGTCTCTTTCTCTCTTTCTTTCTTTCTCTCGGCAAGCGTCCACTTCGCGCGACACTATCTGTCTCTATTTTCTGCGCACTTGCCCGGCACTACATTTTTGCGGCTCCAACAGAAATAATGCGATCAGTGACAATATTTAAGTAGACGAAACATAAAACCATCTGTGTTATTTGTAACCTCTACATTATATAACAACTTAGGCTTTCATGGCCGGCGTCAATCCTGACGTTTCGCTCGTACGTACGTCGAGCATCCTCAAAGGACTAACGGCAAACCTCTGGTTCACTCACTCGCTCGTCGTGCTGGCTGTCTGTATTTAGCCAGAAGTTCTTTGCTGCGTGCCCACCCATTTAGGGTTTAACCGCAGGTAAGGTTTATTCGCGATGTTGTAGGGTGACTTGTAGGTTTTTAGGTTGGAATTAATTTTGTAAGGCTACAGTAATTGTACCTTGGAAATGAAAGGACAGCAGGCAATTCCTAGCAGCCTGGTGTTTTGTTTCTGAATTAAGGTTGGTAAAATTTTGATGCCCAACAACTTAGGAGATTATGTGGAACTCAGCTTTAGCTGCTGTTAGGATTAGCTCCTGGGTTATCTCGGGTGCCCGCAAGCCATGCGTGGTACCCGATGTAGGCTAGAGAGACGTCTAGTGGGGCATAATCTCCAAATGATCTGACAAGGGCGCTTCTATGATTGGGTAAATTGGCGTATAATTTTTATGTCCGTCGCCTAATCCTGTCCTCCACGTACGGAAGACCTGAGGCTTCATGAAGCAACCTGGTGGGAAAGTGACGGCGCACAGAGTAGATAGACCGCAGTCCTCTATTCTGTGCAACGATGAAGCCATGCCAACCAGCTATCTGCGGCCATGCCCCAGATTTCACAGGCATAAAGCATTACAGGAATTACCAGCGCTCGGAAAAAAATATAACCTCAGGCAAAGCGGCATCGAGCTCGAACCAGCATTGGATACAGGGAAGCTATTGCTCCCTATACCCTCGCCGCTAGGTCCCTGATGTGCTGGCGTAAGGTTAGACCCTTATCCAACGAAACTCCTAGGTACCACACAGATAGTCCACTCTATCCTTCGACCTCGCAAGCTGAAGTTGGGACAGTCTGCTTGGATATGGCGCTTAGTAAAATGTATGGCGTGGCTTTTGTCCGGATTAACGGACATCCGCCAACACCTACACCACTGTTGTATGAGACGGAAGTGTGTCTATATGGGGTTGAAGGCTCTGAGAATGTGTTTGTCTTTGCAGAACAGAAGCACGTCGTCAGCGTATTGTGCCATTACGACTCGTGGCTCTGTGGGGAGGTCTGCCATAAATACATTGAATAGTGTAGGGGATAGCACAGAGACTTCGGGGACTCCGCCGCTCACTGGTCACTGCTGATGTTTTCTCCACAACTGTGACTTTAAATGTGCGTGGTCGCAAGGAGCTGTGTAAGATGTTGATGATTTGGTTAGGGAGCCACAGTTGGATCAGTTTATGCATAAGTTCGGCATGCCATGTCATTGAGAATGCCTTCTAGACATCCAACGAAACCGCAGCCGTGAAGGCGCCTTCCCGGAAGCTCAGGGCCACGGTCTCCGCCACACGCAGTAAATGCTGGACTGTCGAGTGCCCAGGACGAAATCCAAACTGATGGTCGGGGATGGCTTGAATGTCTCGTAGGATGGGGGACAATCAGGTGAGAATCAACCTCTCGAGAACTTTCGAGAGGGTGGAAAGGAGGCAGATGGATCGGTATAGGGCACTAATATATACATGCTGGAAGGAAAACGCCTACTTCTCTCCTATGGGCTGCGTATCCGCCGCGTGTCTCGTGTTTTGTAACACGGGAAACCAAGTTTTTATACAAACGTGCTACTTCCTCCTTCCTGTTAAAATTATGTTTGTGCCTAAAGATTTCAATTGTCTCCTTATGTTATATATTTATAAAGCAAAACACACTACTTTTATAAGCTTTTCTCTACTTCATTTTCTGTCACATATGATTCCTGCTGTGCTAAATAGTCTTTCAGAGAAAATTGTTGTAGGTGGAGTACACAAATATTATAAATTTGAAAATGTTTCATTGGTTTTCCAGTATTTCATTGCACTAGAAAGAGCAGGTGAGAAATCGTCGTTCAGAAATGCTGCGATTTCTTCTTGGGAATTGGTAACTGACATTGAATCTCACACACAATTGTTTTCTTGCATATTGTTGCTGTGTAGGTACCACATTCCTGGTTATTTCTCGACCTGTGTAATCTTCTACTTGCGGCAGTAGTACTTAGTGGTTTTAACAGAAAATAAAAAATGCTGAATCGCCACCAAAGTATGGAAAATATATTCAACAGAGTTCTATGTACATTGCATGTGTAGCACGTACCGAGGTATCGAAAATATATCGAACAGAGTTCTATGTACATTGCATGTGTAGCACGTACCGAGGTTTCGAAAATATATCGAACAGAGTTCTATGTACATTGCTTGTGTAGCACGTACCGAGGTTTCGAAAATATATCGAACAGAGTTCTATGTACATTGCATGTGTAGTACGTACCGAGGTATCGAAAATATATCGAACAGAGTTCTATGTGCATTGCATGTGTAGCACGTACCGAGGTTTCGAAAACATATCGCACAGAGGTCTATGTACATTGTTTGTGGAGCACGTTTTCGCATTTTGCTTACCATTCACCAATTATATAAGGTAATATATTGTTTCTTTCGAAAGAAAAGGAACTGATAAGGTACTACCAGAAAATTCAGAATATAAACTTTAACTTTGAAATATAAATATTATAATATATAACTTAAAACTTCGCTTACCGTATGAGATATTATGATAATTCTTATAAATTCTCCAGGATCGCGATTTTATGTATACTTATACACATCTTCAGCTGGAAAAAACAAATCTGTCGTTATAGTTACCAAGCACGAGACGTTGTTTTTTTTGCTTGTTCCATTTATACCCCGCCTTTAACTACTATGGTCATATCGGCGGCCGCTCTGCTTTGGAACATACCGAAGGTGTTAACTCGTTATCCTTGGTTTTTAGTCATTACATTACGCACACATTGGCACTCTCATTCATACTTACAGACTCTGGGGAAGATGGGAATTATATTGGTCGGAGAAAAATTCCCACCCTCACCGGCGGGAATCGAACCCGGGACCCCTAGCACGGTAGGCAAGCGCCGACTGAGCCATGCGCCAGCCTGGTATGTTCTTGTTAGTACTACCTAAATCGGAAAGTAAAACAAATTTAAAAACACAATCGACTGCCGGTATTTCAAAATGCATTACGCGATGTTTGTTTTTTAAAATAAATATCTTTTCCCAAACCATTAAATCCATCGAACCATTTAATTGTTTTAATAATTTAACTTCTGATTTCTAAATTACGTTTTGTCCTTCCAATATAAACTTCATGACAATCGAAACGAACTGATAAATACCAGATTTTCTACCATAAGGAATTTTATCTTTTCTAGAGAAATGCAATAAATTTTAATACTATATTTATTTTGAGGATCTAAATTCATACCAAGCTCTTTAAAAGTGTTTTGATAATGTTTATTAACCCAAAGGTGGTCAGTAAACTTTTTAATCTTATAATCGTCTTTTACTTTTTAAGGGTAGAAGTATCATTAACAGATCTTTTATATTTGAAATTTTCAATCTTTTTATTTACAAAGTCTTAATCAAAACCATTAATTAAAGCAGTATTAATAATATTTTATATCCATTATTAAATTCGTCTTTATTCAGGGGTATATTTATTAATCTATAAATCAAACTATTAAAACAGCAAATATTTGTGAAAAAGTGCTAAAACTTTTACTTTTTATGTAATTATCGATGAGTTGACTTTCTATAAATACGAAAGTTTAATTTACGAGGTACGTCCAGGAAGTAAGTTCTGTTTGGTAATGAAATTAAATTGTGTACAGATATAGAAAAATTATTTATTGCAAAAAAGTCTACAAATCTTAATCTACTTTTCCACATAACTGACGAGATTTGTCATAGCACAAGTTTTTGTATACCTTCTCCATAGAAGTTTGCGCCTGTGTCTTCAACCAGTTGGAAACATTTTGTTTCAACTCTTTGTCGTTGTTGAAGAGTTGACCACCAAGGAAAGATTTGAGATGCAAAAACAGATGTAAGTCACTAGCAGCGAGGTCAAGGCTATACAGGGGGGCCGGGGTCAAACACGTCTCAGCCAAATCCCAGTAGGATGTTTTTCGTCACATTTGCAATGTGTGGTCGTGCGTTGTCGTGAAGAAACACAGCACCTTTTTATATCGCAAATTAGCCGATAAATTTCATTTGGTTTCACTTTCCTAGCATTCAGAAAACGAGTCACAATCTGATTTTATCAGCGGCGGGATTTTCAATCAACACCGACATTGTAAACAAGTACAACAAAGCGGACGTGGCTGACAGCGATCTCTCAATGGCTCACCTTTCTTCTCCTTGATAGAGAGCGTCTAACGCGCATGTGCGGAACTGCGATCGCAGCGCTGAGCGGAGATAAATTGAAACGGGACTTACTTTCTGGTCGCTCTTGTGTTATTATTTCTTATTATCTTTACATATAGAAAAAGAAGAAATCCATTAATTTCAGTTTCTAATGTAAATTTTATAGCTTTATCCTGCACATTTAGTAATTTTAAAGTATTTAAGCTACAAATTATTATATTTGTATATATTATTTTGCTTCACTGTCAATAGCTTCATATTTTATGTACTTAACTTTCATGTAAATATCCTGAATATATACTACATTAAACAATATCATTAGAGACATTTACTTAGAAAATATAAAATCTGTTAAGATATACCATCCAAAGGATAATTTGGTGTGAGGGTACGATATTTAGAATATATTTTTCTATCGCACGTTTGGACGCCACAGAATTCAAATGGCAAGTTTGTTATTTATGCCATTTTTTGGAGTTAAAATAACCATAGATATATACACTGACGTTTTAGTAAACCTGTGTATCTTTTGCTTTGTAATTTTGTTATTATTCAAGGATTCTCAGAATATGAATTTCCGGGAAAAGTCGATATCTTATTTTCGGGTGAAATGCGATACCTTCTAGAGTTACTATATATGAAGCAAAGAAGTTAATTAAACTACAGAACTTCTCGGGAATATAATAGAAAAAATAACGTAAAGAATGATTTCTTCTTTTTATTCCTTTTTTTCAGAACTAGTATAGTAGCACATAGCAAATCCAATTAGTAGGATTCAATAGAAAATCCTAGGCTAGTGATAAGCCAATAAAGCTACTGCCCATGGGATATGTTCTCGACGTCTCTCAGTAGATGGCGGGTGTCAGAATTGGAACCTTGCCTGACTCGCCAGGGATTTATATAACCATCATTACATCAGCCAGGCGTCCTACATAACAAGGTGCCAGATCAACTTAGCGTTTTTACTCTCACGTTCGATTTTCTGGGACATTAAAACCTCTTCTAAGAGAAGAATAAGTTATGTAACCTTTTAAGTTAGTCTTGTGCAAATCCAAAGTATGCTTGATTTAAATAAAAAGTACTTTGCAGCTCTTTATCAACTTCAGAGACACCATACCGTGACAAAAGACGATAAAACTTCACGTTAATATTTCTTCGTAAACACCAAACTCGTTAGCTTTATGCCAATGTGCAATTAGCCTTTGTTTTGTACAAATATAGCACCTCAAAATATTCTATAATGTTCCTTTAAGTCTCTTTGACATGTGTCCTTTATTTTAGTTAATTTATGGAAATGAATCATTTCTCCACACTAGCCGTATATAGGCTAAGATATTTAATGGATACAGTCAACATGAAAAATTCAATTTCATGTCCGGGATTTGAACCACGGATCTTCTGGTTTCCGTCCAGTCGCTCTTAACCTTTGAGCAATCATGGCCAACGTGCCGCCCTGACATTAAATTCTCCAGTTGACTCGTGTATTTTCCCGGTAGACCACTAGGGGCTCTCGCATCCGAGATACACCATTTGTGGCGACTTACTGTCGTAAGTACTTGAGTCCCAGGGCTCATCATTTAACTCTTGTTATTTTAGTTAAGTGTTGGAAGTTAATCATTTCTCCACACTAGCCGTACATAGGCTAAGATATTTGATAGATAGAGTAAACATGAAAAATTCAATGCCATGGTCGGGATTTCAACCACGGATATCGTGGTTTCCGTCCAGTCGGTGTATCTAGGATGCGAGAGCCCCTAGTGGTCTACCGGGAAAATATACGAGTCAACTGGAGAATTTAATGACAGGAAGGCACGTTGGCCATGGTAGCCCAAAGGTTAACAGTGACTGGACGGAAACCAGCAGATCCGTGGTTCAGATCCCGGTCATGGCATTGAATTTTTCATGTTGACTCTATCCACGTGTCATTTATGTTGTTATAATCTTTCCTTACTACACCTACGACAATGCTGAACATAACTTCAATATTCACAAGTGAACTACTTCGCTGCCGGTTCCACAAGTCGGCGATCCCTCACCCGGACTCGCACTTTCGGTCCCATGAATTGCTTCCTTCAGCGTTTTACGGCCTACCGACTCCTTATTACGGAGCGTAGGACTAGCACAGTCGTCTCAGAGCAGAATACTGCTTTTATTGTACAACTCATTCGCTGAACTTGAGCGCGTGTTACTTTTTCACAGTAGACTTGCGCAATCGCCGATTTGACTATACTGGGAACCTGAAAGCCACTGAGTTTAAATTATATCCGTAGAGCGTTTTAAATTATAGAAAAAAGACGAACCAAGAATTAGGGTTTAGGTTTTGTAGGCACTTATTCACGCATATTTATATGTCTTGTATGAGTACATCAGGGGCCAGAAACGCAATATAAAAATTTAGTCGTAAGTCTAATATGTTTAAATAATTATTTAAATCTTCGATGTTTCGAAGTGTTATCGAATACGTAGTACCGAACCACCTTAAGGACAGTATATTGTCAAAAAGTTCTATAATTTCCAAATATTTCCTTCCAGAACTTCATCTGTTATCATTCTTATACCCTTAGTCTCTATCTTTTATGCATAGCATGTAGAGGAAGAGCGTACTACACACTACGATCCAATATATGAGAATTCACAATAAAACACGTTTAACGAATCGAAGAATTAAAAAAAAGGTGTTAGAAAAGGCATTGTGCTTATTTAGTATAAGTATGTGTGTGAAAAACGTATCTCAAAATCAGAATGTCGGGTAAGTACCAAAATTGGTTGGTTTTTAAGTTCAATATCTTCCAACGGCATAGTATAAAGGCTCAAAAAATCTTCACAACCAAATTAGCAATTACATTGAACATTCATAGTTATTTTTTTATTTTCTTGCGAATAGCTGTAATCACCTTTAAAAATACTATATTTCAGATATTTCAATGTAAAATAAAGATCTTCACAGAATTATTTAAGTTAATTGATGGAAATTAATCATTTGATCACACTAGCCATATATAGCCTTTTTTTTTTTTAATTTTACATCCTCCAACGTTAAGTCATATCGGACGATGAATGGAATGGGAGAAATGATGCTCAAATGAGTCCAGGGCCCATACAGCTTAGATTTACCCGACAATCGTGTTTCTGGATTAAGGAAAACACCGGAAAAACCTTATCTAGGTAACTCACCCTGACCGAGATACGAAGTCGGGCCCTCTTGAACTTGAGGCAGACTGGCTACCACCACGCTACCGAGGCAGGCATATATTGGCTAAGGTTTTGTATAGATAGTCAACATAAAAAATGGCTGCCCCGCAGCTCATTCGGTAGAGCATCTGCCTGCTGTGCTAGGGTCCCGGGTGCGATTCCCGGATGTGGGGGTAGTGATGGGAATTTTTTTCTGACCAAGATAATTCCTCATATTACCCAGAGACTGAAAGTATGAATGAGAGTGCGAATGTGTGCATAATCTAATGATTAAAACCCAACGAATATGAGTTAACACTGTCGATATGTTCCAAAGGAGAGCGACCACCGATATGACCATTGCAGTTAAAGGCGAGGTATAAATGTAACAGATAAAAAAATGAAAAATTCAAAGCCATAGCCGGGATATGAACCACGGATCTCCTGGTTTCCGTCCAGTCGTTCTAACCTTCAAATGAAATGTGAAATGTATAGTGTTTCACGCCCGCTTTTACTACATATGGCACCACAGGCGGTGACACTGATGATACATGAGATGAAGATAAAACACCGGTGGAATGAGATGGCGGGGGAAACCGGAGGTCCCGGAGAAAACCCGTCCCAGCGCCGTGTTGACACACCACAAATCTCACTTTGCGGTCGCCTGGGATCGAAACCGGGCCGCCTTGGTGAGAGCCAAGCGGTCTAAACACTGAGCCACGGTGAGGCCGTTCTAACCCACGGTAGCCATGGTAGTTCAATGGGTTAGAGTGATTGGACGGAAACCAGGAGATCGTTGGTTCATATCCCGGCATACATTGAATTTTTCATGTTGACTCTATGGATACAAAATGTTCACAGAAATTTCTGCGAATGCTTTGTATAACATTTTCTATTTACTTTAATTGCTAAACAGTAAGATAAAGGCAGTACACTGCTGCCTGAAAACGTGTCCCGTTGTTACACATAAAATACTGAAGTTGACTGTTAACATCATTTTATTAGTAAATCGTGTGTTAATTAGCAAGAAATTCCTGAGCTCATTGCTCCGGTACCTGTAACTCAATACGTTTAAAGATAATAGATTTGCTAATGTACGTGCATTCTAGTTGTGACATTTTGAAAGGGGACATAATTCTTAGAATTTAGCATGTCACAGAGTACAAATTTTGTTTTAGATACGAGTTAGGATTTCAAAATGGGTAATATATAGTGCAAGAACGTTGGCAGGGTGTGATGAGTGAGTGAGTGAGGTTTATGGGCTCTGAGGGGGATTTGTTCCTCAGTGTATTTCATGTCCTACAGAAGTGCTTTACTCTCATCAGTTACAAGACAGTCTGTTAATCAGTCATCTTAACTTGGGTTTTCTATACCCAAACCCACCCATGTTTACTGAGAGAGACTGACTCTGTAGCGTAGTAGCAGTGTGTCTGCCTCAGATTCAAGAGACCCGAGTTGGAATCCCAATCAGGTTGAATTATCTGAATAAGGTTGTTTCTTTAGCTTTTCCTTATCCTGAAAGTTGAATGTAGAGCAAGGCTAAACTCTATGAACCTTGGGCTCATTTGAACGTTATGTCACCTATGTCCATTCAACGTCGGATATGATTTAACCCAGAGAGGAAGATTCCATTACGCACCACTTGCTCAGTTTCATTAAAGACGAGACATCAAAGCAGATAGCGCTTCGATTTTGTTAAGATGATACAGTCGCTTCAGTCTGCCAATCTATCTTGTGGAATAACAATTATGAAAACATTTATCTGAATTGATATTGTGACTTTGTGGGTTCTTAAAATTAAGAATTTCAAAATGTTCTTTATTTCCGTAGAAGCACACTTTGGTCAATCCTTAAAGTAGCAGAATTTCATCACTTACACAAATACATTCTTCGTCGGTTCTGCACACGTAAACAAACAAACGGATTCACTTTCAGCACAAATCTGCAGGCCGTGGCTTCTTTTATATATCTGCCCACTGTTCAAGAAATTACCGGTATTTTCTGTAAGAAAACAAGACGGCACTAGAACCTTCGAGTTATCTATCTTATCTGCTTCGACTAGCTTTTTATCTCCTCGCTGCACCTTCCAGTTATCTATCTTATCTGTTTCGACTAGCTTTTTATCTCCACGTTGGCTTTTCAGTTATCTATCTTTATCTGTTTCGACTAGCTTTTTATCTCCTCGCTGCACCTTCCAGTTATCTATCTTATCTGTTTCGGCAAGCTTTTTATCTCCTCGCTGCACCTTCCAGTTATCTATCTTTATCTGTTCCGGCAAGCTTTTTATCTCCGCGTTGGCCTTTCAGTTATCTATCTTTATCTGTTCCGGCAAGCTTTTTATCTCCGTGCTGAACATTCCAGTTATCTATCTTTATCTGTTCCGGCAAGCTTTTGATCTCCGCACTGGATCTTCCAGTTATGTATCTTTATCTGTTTCTGCTAGCCTTTTATCTCCGCGCTGAACCTTCCAGTTATCTATCTTTATCTGTTCCGTCAAGCTTTTTATCTCCGCGCTGCGCCTTCCAGTTATTTATCTTTATCTGTTTCGGCAAGCCTTTTATCTCCGCGCTGAGTCTTCCAGTTACCTATCTTTATCTGTTTCGGCAAGCTTTTTATCTCCGCGCTGCACCTTCCAGTTATTTATCTTTATCTGTTTTGGCAAGCCTTTTATCTCCCCGCTGAGTCTTCCAGTTACCTATCATTATCTGTTTCGGCAAGCCTTTTATCTCCGCGCTGAACCTTCCAGTTATCTACCTTTATCTGTTTCTGCTCGCCCTTTTATCTCCGCGTTGCACTATCTGTCCCTTTGTAGGTGCCAGCCGCGCATCGTCGCAACAATGGTTTCGCGACAATATGTAAGAATGGCTTTTAGAATGTTCTGTGATAGACTCATATAAATGTAACCAACTAGGTTTCCAACTTCAATTATGGCAGGATAATAAAAGGGGTGGTCTACCTTAGCAGTGGATAATTTTTGTAATCCCTGCTGCATACCTACAATAAGCACGAGGAGGTGTTGTATTCCACCCTAAAACTCTACATCAAGACTCCACCAGAAAGACACGTTTTGGCACTAAAAGAGGCCTTAAATATCTCTCCCTCCTCTCTCTCTCTCTCTCTCTCTCTCTCTCTCTCTCTCTCTCTCTCTCTCTCTCTCTCTCTCTCTCTCTCTCTCTCTCTCTCTCTCTCTCTCTCTCTCTCTGCTGTGTGTGTGTGTGTGTGTGTGTGTGTGTGTGTGTGTGTGTCAGCAGGATAACTGAAAAACGAAATACAGGAGGAATATCAAACTTGATATTGTTACACAATGCCTTTATTTGGTACTTAATTCATTGCATTTGGTAGCTCATTTAACAGGAATTGGTTACTAATCACAAATAACAGTACAACACATGAACATGGGGAAACAAATGAACAAATAGGCAAATACACAAATAAGCAATAAACATATTTAATTTATACTGTCAGCTTTAAAATATCTCCAGCTCTACAGATGAGGCATTCACTTGTTGGTACTATGCCTATCAAATTTAGGTGCTCATTCAAGTAATCATGTCCGGTTTTTAACCTAAATTAGGCTACTGTTTCTTTCCTTGGTTTGTTATTGTATACTTTCCAGATGTCTTGGATGTTTTCCCATGCTTTCCAAGTTACTTTAGCTTTGGAGTTGTCCTTCTATATTTCAGTTGTTTTATTTTGTACCACTTTCTTAGGTGTATTTGGTGGGAGTGGCATTAGTCCAGACTGTAGTTTTGTTCCTTTTTTGGTAAGATAATCTGCTGTTCCATCGCTAATAATGCCTACAGCAGAAGGTATCCATTGAAAAACTATAAATTTGTTCTTTGTCATTAGAGATTTTGAAGCTTATTTTTCAGATAATTCAAGAAATTCGTTAAAATGTCCATATATGGAGATGTAATGCAAACATGGCCCTTTGAAATTAATGAAACGTATAAACCAAGATGGCTTTGTTTGTGACACAACCGATTGCCTAGGTTTATTATCATTCCAAGTTATGGAACTTTCCATAAATTCAACATTTGTCGTCAAGCCAATCAAATTCAAGTTTGTGTCCCTTAGCAACAAGACATTGTAGAATGAACCAATCCGAGTTCAGTAAAATTTTAATTTGATTTCATCTTCACTTGTGAAAGGTCTCATTTTTTCTGATTCTTTCGATGTAGTCAGACGTGTTATAGATATCGTCTCGGACACAGGCGCACTATTAAGTTGCAAGAGGACTGCTAGGTTCCGGCAAGTTACAGAAGTTATTTTATCTACGGATTAGCGATCAGTGAAATGGCTCGTCAAGTACGCGTCACAAAAGAGAATACGTAAATGACGAGTGGCACGCTGTTGCGTTCACTACGCCTTTAAAATCAGGAAAAATGTTTGTAAATCATGTTTTAAAACATGCGCTGTGAAATAATTCAGTGAGAAAATAAATTCTCAAAAAGTGAAGCAGTGTTTTAAATCAATTTTGTTGCAACCATCCACCATTCCGTTGCTGACGTCGTACCACTGCCTTAGATTACAGAGTTCGTCGCTCATCGACGGAGCTGCCGGCCGATAGACAAGTCTACATCATCGCAGTGACAAGGAAGCTGGAGAGATCATCGGTTCTCCATCCTGAGGAAGGTAAGTCACCTCACCGAGGAATAAAACAAAACAAAAACAAACTTATTACAATTTTATTATTTGTTTTATGTTAGATATTATTTGTTTCATGTAAGTGATTGGTTGCGATAGCTTGTATAGCTACTCTAGAGTCAAATAAAATTACTGCCTTGGTAACGCGGCAACGATAGCATTTTTGTGTTGGGAGCTGCGACAAGCCAGTGTCGTGGTGCGCAGCGCTGAACGCTTGCAGAGAGAGAGAGAGAGAGAGAGAGAGAGAGAGAGAGAGAGAGAGAGAGAGAGAGAGAGAGAGAGAGAGAACTGTCTGGATAGTTCCGTCTTTCTCTTGTCGCCGCGATCTTTCTCGGGAGCTCTACTGTCTTCTAGAACAATGACTGGATCTATAAAAACCCCGCGAAGTGTTAGAGCGGAGTCACCACTCATGCTCCGCCACCTTCCTTTCAGGGCCGTAATATTTCTTACCAGAGTCTTCAATATGTGTCTCTCTCTGAGTTACTTTCCACGTAGTTGGAAAGAGGCTCGGGTGATATGCATCTTGAAGCCAGGGAAAGACCCGGTCAATCCTACCAACTACCGCTCCATTAGCCTCCCTTCTGTTCTCTCGAAGGTTTTCGAGAGACTTTTCTTAGCCCGCATGTCCCCCCTTCTGGGTGACATACAAGCCATCCCTCCTCACCAGTTTGGCTTTCGTCCTGGGCATTCAACGTCACAGCAGTTGCTGCGCGTGGTGGAGGCTGCAGCCCTGGGTTTCCAGGACAAGGCATTCACCTCGGCGGTTTCTCTGGACGTGGAAAAGACTTTCTCTACGACCTGGCACGCGGGTCTTCTGTACAAATTCATCCAACTGGAGCTACCCACTCAAGTCATACACCTTCTTCACTCTTTCCTAAAACATAGATTCTTCACTGTTACAGTGGCGGGAAAAACATCTACACGAAGGTCTATCCGCGGCGGAGTCCCCGAAAGTTCTATGTTATCCCCGACGCTGTACAGCGTCTATGTGGCTGACCTTCCCACTGAACAGCACGTCAACATAGTACAATATGCTGACGACGTGCTGCTATTCTCAACAAATAGACACCCACGCAGAACCTTCAACCCCATCCAACGTTACCTTATCCTCCTCCAGGATTGGTGCACGCTTTGGCGATTGTCCATTAATACGGAGAAAAGCCAAGCGATATTGTTCAGCAAGCGCCGCTTTCCCGCCAATTTCCCCCAATTTACCTACTTCGGGCAAGGGATCAGGTGGGAGAATTCCATCAAGTACTTGGGAGTCGAGCTGGACAAGGGCCTAACTTTTCGGGAGCACATCCAGGAGCAAGCTCATCGGTCGTGTGGTGCCGTGGCATCACTATACCCTGTGCTTCGGTCTGCGATGTCTGTTCCCCTAAAGTTGCGCCTCTTTATGGCTCTGGTCGTCCCTATCATGCTCTATGCGTGCGAAGTCTGGGGTATGGCCGCAGGCTCATATTTAGTTCTGCTCCAACGTGCAAAGAATAAATGTCTTCGGATTATTTATTCTGTTTGCACAAGGTTCCCCGTGAGATTACTTCACGAGGCTTCATCCCTCCGATATGTGGAGGATGAAATCAGGCGCCGGGCGACAAAATTCTTCAAGGGTTTGCCCCAACATTTGAGCGCCCTCGTCAGATCCCTTGGGGATTATGTTCCTCGTGAGCGTCGCTTAAAGCGATACCGGTTACCCCGCATGTCTTGTGGTCACTACCGGTAACCACATGATCTCCATTCCAGCCTAAATTAAATTTCAGCTAATCCAAAATTTTTATTATGGAATATTCAAAATTATATATACCTTCTTCCTAGTTTATTAACTAACCCACCAGTGGTGCTCGCTGTCCGTAGCACCCGGTTCATCGTTCCCTGGGGATCAACAAGCTCTCTCCCTACACTAAACCCACTTAAAATACACCCGTCATTCTGCGACATCCACATCCCGCCACTATGTGGTTAAGCTCTTCCCAGAGTAGGTTCACGATTTGACCACCCTTCGGGCTGTTCCAAACAGCCCACCAGCATGGAGTTGAGTTGAGAGCGGAGTCAGTTGTTGGATGAGTCGAGCTGAGCAGTGTGTGGACATTTGAACTGTACCGCAGCGAATTCTTTCGTTTGTTTACGTGTGGCAGCCACAACGAGACGACGTTGGAGACTGCATATGTGTATGTTACGTCATTTTGCTGCTGCCAGGGTTGTACAAAGCGTCTTTTTACTGCAATGAAGAGACTTGTTTTTAAGTTTCTGCAAACAAGACTTGATTTTACCAACCCATGAAGTCACAGTATATATTCAGTTGTGATGAATAGAGCCTGGAGTGTCAATGTCCTTATATAAAACCCTCTATGACTGTCGATTCGGTTTTCAATATTCGTCTATTATCTGTAATGATAGTGTGGTTTTAAACTATTTATAAATATTTACCTGAATTACCATGAATTAGAGGACAATATCTGATGAGTTCCATTCACATGAGGGTTACAGAAGTACTCTTAAACTCTTATTATTTATGTTAGTTGATAGAAGTTAATATTTTCTTCACACTAGTCGTATATAGGCTAAGATTTTGGATAGAGTAAAACTGAAAAGTTCAATGCCACGGCCGGGATTTCAAACACGGATCTCGTGGTTTATGTCCAGTCGCTCTAACCCATTGAACTACCATAGCCAACTTGCCGTCATGATTAAATTCTCCAATTGACTCGTGTTTTCCCGGTAAAACACTAGAGGCCCTCGTATTCGAGATACACGTATACGGCTATTGTGCAGAAATGAATAATTTTGATCAATTAACTTAAATAATATGAGTTAAATAATGAAGCCTAGGGCACAAGTACTTACAACAGTAAGTCGCCACAAACGGTTTAGCTCGGATACGAGAGCCCCTAGTGGTTTACTGGGGAATATACGAGTCAATTGGAGAATTTAATGTCATGGCGGCAAGTTAGCCATGGTAGTTCAATGGTTAAGAGTGACTGGACGGAAAGTAGGAGATCCGTGTTATAAATCCCGGCCGTGACATTGAGTTTTTCAGTTTGACTCTATCAATCCTTAAACTTTTATTTTTGTTCCTAATATATGTTGAGGAACAGAAGGGTTTGTAAAATTTGATTTATTTAATATTTCTTTGTAGGTAAAAAGAGAATAAATAAATAAATAAATTCAGTAGGCCTCAGGGATAGTAAAGCACTTAAAATATATTCGATGCATAATACTGTCTCAGCAACGCAAACAAGGTCCCTGAAAGGAATGTGTTCCCTTACACAGTGAGACGACAGCGAATGTGTGTGACCGGAAATCATGATACACAAGCAGCAGAACCGTTGAAAACATGCTCCCTATTCACTCGGTACACTAAAATTGAGAATATTCATTCACAAAGTTAGAAGCCATTAGAACGTTTTTGAATGGTCTGTAACTGTACTGACATGGGGTGTTAAAAACCTGTCCAGGGAGGGTGTGGGAACCTTTTGCAATACCTCTGCGTCTCATCGTCCCCTGGAGACTTTCTCTCCTGTGGAGGACAGCATCTTTGACGTTTTTAACGTCATGAGTTGGACATGAAAATGAATAACTGCTTCCTATTTGAGAACAGTGATGGCTTTTATTGGAAAATACCCAACAGGGTCCAAAATGCTTCCCAAAAACAAAATACTAGAACAAGTTAGATATTTTAATTACTTAGGAAGTGACATGTCCTATGGATGTGACAGAGATTTAAAACAAAAGATCTATAAATTTCAAAACATATGAGTTACTATAAAGGGACATTGAAAAACAAAACAAGAAAAGATAGCAGATTAAAATTTTATAAAACTATGACAGTGCCTGTTATCTTACGCAGCCGGCACCCGGATCTTGAACAGAACTGATATGAACAGAAATGAAATTTTTGAGGTACGTAGCTGGCTGTAGTCTTAAAGATCACATCAAAAGTGAAACAATAAGATAACAACTAAAATGTTTACTTTAAATGACAAACTGAAATGGCAAGATCATATCTCTCGAATGCCAGAAGAAAGACTAACCAAACAAGCCTTGTAGTATAAAACAGTTGGTATTAGAAATGTTGGAAACGGTGGGAAGATCCCTTCTGAGCCGAAACAGGCCAATCTGGCCTATCTTGAAGGATGATGATGATGATGATGATGATGATGATGATGATGATGATGATGATGATGATGATGATGATGGTGATGATGATATTTGAGAACAGTATTAAAATTTCAAATCAATAATAAGGAATATCTTGGAATTAGTGAAGTCCATAAAATGTATTTGGTATAAATGGTATACTTTATCAGTATCCGCATTTTTTGTCCACTAAGATCTTCTCTATCTCTTATGGTTTATTAGTTACACAAAAGTGATCCTAAAAGAACAGGACTTAAGAGATCATTACCAGAAAATTCAAGTTCTAAATACGTTTGTCAGAAAACATTTTAAACATATCATAATTGAATTTATCTAAATAAAACTATATTTAGAAAGTCAAAATCTTAAACCAATCATTTGTAAATAGCAATTCTGAAAGGGATATTCATTTGTTTTTGTGTTTATAATTCCGTTTTAATACTTTTAATCGTCGTGTGGCATCGTTGGAGGTTGCTGAACTTGCTATACCAAGTTTGGAATGTAACCTACATTTTGTTTTTGAGTTAGGTTGCACATACACACACATACCTACTCTTTTTTATCCATGGCACTTCAAAGCGTTCGAATGTTTGCGTGCAGCTGCTCTATCTACTGTGGTACAGAAGTGAATGAGCAGAACTAGGACAATTACTGTCCATTGAGCAAGGAATGCACCTCGTACACGTTACGCGTACTGAATACAGATCCGTACACCTGACGTTGAGCAGTTTGATTGTGTTACTGCTGTGGTCCAGCATGTCAGAATCATCACGTACTCCTAGTGGAAGGTCATTTAGAAATACCACATTGTAAATTGTTAAAACA
Source organism: Mantis religiosa (assembly GCA_030765055.1). NCBI lineage: Eukaryota > Metazoa > Arthropoda > Insecta > Mantodea > Mantidae > Mantis > Mantis religiosa. Next base: position 49,552 of record JAUKNK010000372.1, on the reverse strand, counting down.
ACATTGTAACACAAGAAAATATAAATAACTTTTGCATTGTAGTGTAGTAATAACGCAGAAGAATAGTGAAGTTCAAAACCTGGGCAGATTGCTAATACCAATCATCGTGGGTATAAGGACACTTGGTACCGCCAGAGTAGCACATTCCATGTACAATTCAATGCAACATATTATCATTAGAGCCCTAAGTTTTATATGGAAAATCATCTATTGCTGCGTTGTCATGGGCGATGCAAGTGCATTCTGGAACAAATACTTTAGATATATATGGTTTTTATAGGTCATTTTTAAGATTAAAAGGCATTTTCCGGTTATTTCCATTTTTTTCCGGAATTTATAGGGCGATTTCATCTGTTCAGGAAGCCCGCGTTCGAGAATCTATAGCAATTGGGCACATTAGCAATTGGGCACAAGGCAAAAACAGTGGCAATTTGGCATGAAAAACCTGTTTCAAGAGATCTTAGCCAGCTATACCTACTTGAAGCATACTGTTTCCGGGGTACACCTCGTGGAGGAGATCACTTATCGCCTCTCAAAAATTTATATTTTTGTTATAACTATCACGCTCTCTTCGTTCTGCTAGATTTCGTCAATGGGTTTTGTGTTTTCTTGGTCCATAATTTAACTTACATTTACTTACAAGCTCTTCAGAAGGAATTCGTTACAGTTCTTCATTATTTAAGTTCATTCGTATAAAACAGAATTTGTCATTAATTTATGCACATAGGAAAACGTTTTCACGCATTTTCTTAAATGTCTAGTTTCCTCAAGATCTTTCGGGCTATTGGCAATCCTATTGTCAAATGTAATTGTAGACTATCTTCGTTTTTTTATCCTCCAAGTTAAGCTCTTTTCAGTCAAAATGTTATCCCTAGTATTCTGCATCATCCTTCAAGGCCTTAACTAGCGCGAGTGTGTTAGGGTGTGGTCTTTGTACGATTTTGTTGAACCGGTGGTTCCAACCTTCGAAAACATTGTTGATTCTGTGACATTTTCCATGAAAGTTCCATAAATCTGTCGGTATTGAAGGATTATCCAGCCAATGTTCCACAAAGTAATCGTAGAAAAAAACTTAATTGCTCATTGACTGGCGAGTTTTCTCGTATAATGAACGAACCATCGTTAATTTTATTAAGCGGAAGACGAGACAATGCAGAACACATTCTTATATGAAGTCTAAGTTCCTCACTTTTAATGTAGTCACGTGCCATTCCTAATTCTTGCAACTTTCTCCAAATACACTGATTGAAATGGCAGTTGCAACTAGAAATGTGTACTTCTGGAAACACAGACTTTCAAAGCTTGAATAGCGCCGGGTTCAAAATCATCAATTACTTCCTTGGGGTTCCAGTCTGGAATATTCTCTTTAATTGTGTTGAACAGCCTGCTAAGTCTCCTTTTTCTTATTTGGAAGAAGAGCGTATAAAACCGGCATTACATTGGTTTCATGACTTGTACTTCCAACATTGGCGTGGATGGTGTACATTTGGCTATATTGTTTGCTACAGCTTTTAAATGTACATATTTTATCACCTGAAAGTGACGTTTACAATTAAACCGGAAAAACAAACTCCCCCCATCCCTGAAACCTCGATAATTATCTTTGCGCCCAATTCATAATGTGCCCAATTGCTAATGTGCGGAACTGCTACACACCCGGGTTCGATTCCCGTGGCGGACCTGACACTGACCCATTGGCATTTTGGTGGCTTTTAAAATAATCTGTGATTTAAAGTTCATTTATATATATTTTATGAAATAGTAACTTTATAAATGTTGTAAACATTTAATTAACACAGGTCAGTGTCCTACTATTGCTGGTGAATTTATGACGCATCAAATCGAGGAATCGCCGATCATGCGACGTGTGGATTACATCCACAGAAAAACATAGTTCGGGTTGGTGCTTTCAAAAATATTTTCTTTACTGTGGAAATTAGTCTCTTTACACATTTTGAAGGGCTCGCAAATGTATTTAAAAGAAAAATCACCTAATATAACTTTGATCCCGCACCAATTTTGACACCCTGGGGTACATGGTTAACTGCATATATCACTGTGACGATTTTCAAATAGGGACAGAAGTGGTGAATAGCTTAGATAAGTTCTAAGGCAATTGGACGCGCAGAGGATATGTTTTCTGATAGTCAAATCCAAGGTAAGTTAGCTTACACTAACTCAAACTTTATATTTTTGACGGATGCTATAATCCGCCTTGAAGAAGGTGGCGTGACACTGGATAAGTCGATTGAGGTAGTGAGGATTGCGGAAGAGAGGATACAAAAATAATGTGAAAGTTGAGATTGGGGACAAAATTAGGGAGAAATTAAGATTTGTATTGGACAAAATTAAGGGATGCCAAAAAGTTTGTCAAATTGCAGATATCTTTTCAGGAGAAAAGTTCAGAAGTGATATTTTTGAACAGGATTTATCAGGCAGTGATATAGTGTTTTTAAATATGCAGCTATAACATCTGTGGAAGTGGAGAGAAGTTTCTCAAAGTATAAAACAGTTTTAGCTGACGACCGCCGTTCGTTCACTTTTGATAACTTAAAGATGACCAACCCTAAGTAAGGTATGTTTTGGCTAACCGATTTTTTCGTATTTTATAACATTGAAAATGACCTGATGAATTTTGAATTTATTTATTGTTTAGTAGCAATAATTACATTATTTATTAAGGAAGTTAATTTTAAAATGTGGTTATTCGAACTATATATCCATTATTTGTCTGTGACAGTTATTAATTTATTATTATGAAAGAAATTATTAATTTTTGTTAGGTCATTTTTTTACATTTTATCTGCATTTTTTGTATATTTTACGGGTATTTTATAGCTCATTTTTAGAGATTTGTTAGGTCAACAATTTCCGGGCCCTAGTCATCATTTTTCTTGAAAGCAATGCAATCTTCATAATGAAGCTTTTACCACTAATATTTCAGTCTCTTCTAGTGCAGAAACTATAATCAAATCATTAATAAAGTTAGTAACTTCTGTTCTATTGATATTCCAATAAACACAAAATTTTCATAAATTTTTACGCGTTTTCTACTGTAGATGTCATTTTCTCTCAAACACTTAAAGTAACACGTATCTAACTTTGTAATCGCTTTACAAACATTGCTGCTGAAACATTAAGACATTTTAATCAATAATAGCAATTTGAAAAATAAATAATAAATAATAATATAATAAATAATATAGCTCATTTTTAGAGATTTGTTAGGACAACAATTTCCGGGCCCTAGTCATCATTTTTCTTGAAATCAATGCAATCTATCATAATGAAGCTTTTACCACTAATATTTCAGTCTCTTCTAATGCAGCAACTATAATCAAATCATAAATAAAGTTAGTAACTTCTGTTCTATTGATATTCCGATAAACACAAAATTTTCATAAATTTTAACGCGTTTTCTTCTGTAGGTGTCATTTTCTCTCAAACACTTACAGTAACACATACCTAACTTTGTAATCGCTTTACAAACATTGCTGCTGAATCATTAAGACATTTTAATCAATAATAACAATTTGAAAAATAAATAATAACGCCTTCTTTAATTTTTTTATGTTTTTAATATTAAATTATTTAAGGGTAGAGCCAAGCTGAAAAATTCAATGCCATAGCCGGGCGTTGGTCCCTGTCTCCATCCAGCCGCTCTAAACCATTGAGCTACTATGGCCAACTTGCTAACATGACATTAAATTCTCCAACTGACTCGTGTTTTTCCCGGTAAACCACTAGGAGTTCTCATAAACACATGAGACAACTACCTTAATGACGACTTACTATGCTGTAAGTACTTTAAGGCCCGGGCTTATGAGTTCGTACCACATTTAGGTACAATTAATGGAACTCAGTTTTTGTTTCAAAATAGCCGTGTGTAGGACGCACTATGAAGTGGTAGAGTCGGACTGAACAATTCAATGTTTAGAGTGGCTGGACGGAGACCAGAAGATCCGTGGTTCAAATCCCGGCTATGGCTTTGAATTTTTCAGTTTGGCTCTACTCTTTCATAGTGCATCCTACACACGGCTAATGTGAAAAAACAATTAATTTCCATAAAATAATTTCTTTGAGGAATTTCATGAATGTGTAATATGAATCTTTCACCCGCTGTTCAGAGCAGTATATTCTGCAAATGCACAAACATATTTAAAGGTCTATCTGTTATAGTATTCTAGAAAAGTGTACCTGAAATTTAAAAAACAAAAGAAGTTATGCTAAATGGCAAACGAAGGTAATGTTTTGTTTTTATGTAACATACCCAAAATTCATATTCTATATGAACATTATCGCGAGGCGTTTGTTATTTGGTTAGAGATAGAAGCGGGGAGTGAAAGAGGGAGATAGCACCCAAGCCACGCCCATGAAACCGATGAGTTCTTATTGTTTGTTTCGTTGTTGTAATTTACGTCCTCCAATGTTAAGTCATATCGGACGATGAATGGAATGGCTGAAATGATGCTCAAATGAGCTCAGGGTCTATAGAGCTTAGAGTAACCTGACATTCGTCTTTTAGGACAACAGAAAAGCTCGGAAAAAACTTTATCCAGGTAACTCACCCTGACCGAGATCCGAACTCGGGACCTCTTGAACGTGAGGCAGACAAGCTACCATTTACGCTACCGAGGCGGGCGATGGGTGCTTAGGCACTTGCCCAGAGAAAGAGAGAGAGAGAGCAGCAGAGGGAGAACTAGACAGGGAGATATCTGGATAATTCTCTCCTTGTCTCGCTACGCCACGAAAGATCGTGTGGTTTTGGCAACATTCGAGAAACAATGGTTTGGTTGTAAAAGGCGAGAGACAGCAAGTCGCGAGTTAATTGCTAGTGAGCAGTTGAGAACTGTTAATTGTGCAATGTGCAGACGGTCTGTAAGATTGTGATCGTGTGTGTTACGCGTTACGTGTTCGTGTTCTCATTTTTAGAGCATTTTGAGTTTCTGCAACTGGACTTTTAAATCTACGAACCAACAACGTCACAATATGGAAGTTCTATCTTATCCATATTCCTTATGCCCAGTAGTCTCGGTATCCTCTCTCCTCTTATTTAGAACTTTCATCCTAATTCTTGCTTCCCTAGATACTTCATGCACTACTTTTTGTGCTTCATTTACTCTTGATGAATCAACGTTTTCAAAGACACGGTCAAAATTAAAAGATGGTTCCAGTCCAATTTTCCTAAATACATCTCCCCTTTTAGTAAAACCATCAATGAAACCCATCACAGCATGCATTATACCAAATTTTATAGCTTTATTGCCAACATACACAGATTTTGGAACTCTTTACCAGATTAGGTGATTGAAGCTCTCCTTTGGGTTTTGCGTAGAACCACGTAAACACTTACTCAACTCTGGATTGGTAAAATTTTTAAATACTGGCCTAATTTCTAGCAGCACAACTTCTGGAAGACTATTTTTGTGTGTATATCTCGTACCATCAATCAACCTGTTATATCCTGTCTTGCTAGATTAGATTAGATTAGTTTACATTAGGTTATTTATTGTACATAGTGCATAATTTTACAGTACACAGGTTTGGGCTAAATTTATTTGTATTTCTTTGCTGTTACTTGGCTTACATGACACCATGGTCTTCTGCTCTACCAGGTAGCTCTTAACCTCCATGCGTCCTTATTACTTAATTACCCAGTTCTTCCCCCTCAACTTTCTTTCTTATATTCTTTACATTTCTGATCCATTTTTCTTTTACTTTCTGCTAGAACTCACCAGTACTTCTTACCTTCTTTTCCTCCCTTCATATTAACATTTATATAGCTACTATCCTCTTCTCTACTTTCTGACATTTTTCCTTCTAAACCTTTTCTCTCCACATTGCAACCTCCTCGCATTCTCTGACATAGTGTTCTATGCTTTCTTTTCCCCCACAGAATTCTCGAATTCCCTTTTCCCTATCTCTAATCTCTCTTAGAAATAGTATTCCTGTTCAAAACCAACCTAACCCTTCTCTCTCTTGCCTATTGCAGTAATCTACATATGCTTCTTGTCCCCAATTTCTTTTTATTTGCTTGTAAAATTGTAATTATTTCATATTTTCTAGCCTTTCCCATATTTCCTGTCTTTCTATATCCTCTATTCTGCATTTTACTAGGCCGCGCCGTGGCAAGTGGTTAGACCGTTTGGCTCTCATCAAGGCGGCCGGGTTCGAACCCAGGTGACCGCAAAGTGAGATTTTTGGTGGACAACACGGGGCTGAGGCGGATTTTCTCCGGACCTCCGATTTCCCCCACCATCTCATTCCACCGGTGCTCCATCTTCATCTCATATATCATCAGTGTCACCACCTGCGGTGCCGTACATAGTAAAAGCGGGCGTTGCAATACACATTTCATTAAATGCATTTTACTAATTTACCCCCATCGCTTGTATTCCTTTCCTCTAAACTCCATATATCTCCCATTCCTATTTTTCCATAATTCCTCCTATCTCTGCCCACCAACTATTTGAGTTCGCTAATCTTTTTTGCTGTCTCATTCATAATTTTATTATTTCCCCTTCTTCTTTGGCCAAACATCTATAGCAAAATATTATTATTTCCATTATTATCCCATTTCTTCTTGTCTTTCCTAATTCTGCTAAAGCTACTTCCCTAGGTGCTGGTCCTGGTAAAAAGCGGGCATGATAGCCTGGCCGTCAGATTTAAACCCCATTTAAATACACTTAATTGTCACAAACCCAAAAAAAAACCTTATAATGTGCATGTTCTCCAAAGTATGTAGATTCATATTAAGCAAAAAACCAAAAATTCATATTTTCATCCAAAATCACTACCAAGGGCCCTTAAAGTTCATTATGAGTCATTTAGTGAAACAATCCTGATAGGAAAGCTGCTTGATAAAAATACGCAATTACCTTCTATATGTGAATATTGTGGCTTTGTGGGTTCGTAGAATTCAAAGTCCAATTTGCAGATATTCAAAATGTTCTTTATTTCCGTAGAAATACACTTTGGTCAACCTTTACAGTAGCAGAATTACGTAACATACATAAATACAAATTGACAAGGTCGTTGACCACAAACAAAGGAGTTCACTTTTAAAACACAGCTGTACGCCGACAATTCTCAAGTTCTAATTTCACGCTCCCATTACTGGTGATCGCGGCTCCATCTGATAGCTCACTCGTACTTCTAGACGTTTGTAGAATGTTCCCTATTCACTGTTCCAAAAATTACCGTAAGAAACACAAGCCTTGCAGTCATCTAACTTTATCTGTTTCGGCAGGCCTTTTAGCCCCGCACTGTAGCATGCCTCTGGGCGCTTCGGCCTCAACAATGCTCGTGAAAATATTTACTATGCCACTGCAGCCCGTGCTGAAAACTCGAGTACTACCAGTTACCGTGGCAGAGGTAGGCTGTCATTCAACCAATACAGGGAACACCACGCATCTCTAAGCAATGAATGTTGGCTTTGTTGACCAACATCGTTGACTATCGCAGCTCCTCAGTTTCTGCACAGTATTTTGTTTTATACGTGGAAAAAAATGGAGTTTTCCACAACAGTCCATGAGGCTGGTGACATAGTCTCCGCATCGGTGCACTCCACCGATGCGGAATACCTACTAAACAAACCTCCACTACTTAGGGCAGCAGCCCTGGCGATGTTTTGTTGGTCCCGCAATAGGCACCCAGATTCAAGATGTCGGTTGTTGTATGCGGCGAACCGCTATGGTGTATTGGGGAGGGAGACTTCATGATCAGAGGACCCTGAGGCTCACCTTTCAATATTTGGTAGTCCTAGGCGATATACCACGCGCTCAGAATGTAATCAGTTCTGCGCATAGCGCTTACGTTACTAGAAGTCTAATCTAAGTCCCGGTGTACAGGTGGGTCAAGTTGCATCTATGCTACTGTACATTACATGCAGGTGACAAAAATCAGCCTAAGGGCGTTATCACTATAGCATCTAGAGGTAACGTCAAGCTTAATTCGTGTATATAGTAAATAATAAGTGGTGTATTATGTACTTAATATATTGTCGCGGCGCTGGACATAAACGTTTCGGCACAAATCGATAATAAATGACGGATAATGTTTCATGAGCTTGCATGAGCAGTTAACGATAACGCGGCGAGTGATCACAGATGCGGCAAACAATGTTATCTCAGATAAAGGACTCGCCGCCACAGGTCGGGTTTCATGTCTGGAAATTTCTAGCGATATCTCGATTGACGGAGAATGGTTGTTTTTCTTGTTTGTGCGGGAATGTTCTCGACTTATGAATGGACATATAAAAAGGATTGTAACACGCCAGCAGAGCCGTTGTGAGTTCTTGTGTAACAAGAGTGTTGTTGTTATGAAAGCTAATATAATCAGCTGTCATGGTTTGTTATTGTCATCGACCTTGTAAGACTGTGTATATGTGATTTAATGTTCTTACGTAAAAATTGAATAGTGTATTTAGACGAAAACGAAGGAGATTTTTAATTTCTGCAACTCGCCTTTTAATTCTACGAACCCACAAAGTTATAATATGCATCTTAGCCTTACAGCTGCGTCTGTCTCTCGGGTCAATTGGTGTGTAACTTGTTAGCAGTGCGCACATGGCTGCCGGCCTCCCTTGCTGATGCTGGGGCGAGCCTGTGCCACTATGGGGGGGGGGGAGGAGTTCTTCCACCCCCTGGTCGGCCTTGGCTGGATAGCACAAGACTTGTAGGGCCTTAGAAAGACAGTGGTGTGTCTCAATGGTGTGTTGTTTGCTAATGTTCTGGTTGCATCAGTCCGGTGAGATACTCATTCACATCTTCGTCATCTGTGTGTTTATTGATCGGTATGATCCTGTTAAACAGCGACAGGGGCCTTTTGTGTGTGCACTATTGGTGTCATACTGTCCCAGGCTCGGAACGAGGTGATTAAAGTGAGTTTCCCACGTTTTGTACATGTGAAGAGCTAGCCGTTTAATCAATTGTTTTATGGTATGCATGCTGAGATTGTTGTGCAGTATATCTACTGCTGCCCCCCGTGGTACTTTGGTGATTATCCTTAGTGTTTTATAAAGTGTTAGACCTAATTTAGTGCTCATTTCCGTGTTTCTATTCAACAGTGGGTATAACCGGTGATGCTGGAAGTTAGCTTTTCGTTTGACGCTCTTCACATGTTGTGCAAATATGAGTTTCTTATTGAGTATAACCCCCAGATATTTTACGTTGTCGGTCCACTGGATATTCGGTAGGCACCGTTCTTATACCTATCGATCCTGGGTACATTCCGTGGCGAAAAACCAGAGTACCAGGTCTACTCGACGCAGGATGTATCTTCCTTAAGCTGGAGTAACATCATGTGATACAAATATAAGTTTTTCTGTAATAATAAGTGGTTCATTTAGATGGTATCTTTACTTTCGAAATGTTTAGGAGCTGTATTAGTTCCTGTGTATTGCAGTATATTAGACAAAGTGACGTGTTCACAATTGATCTCTAACGTCTTCAAATAATATCTGATTACACTTTTGTACTGTGGATATTGTCGCCGAGGCATTGTTGTACCGCTAGCGCAAGCCGCAGCCAGCGCGTAGGCGAGTGCTGAACGCTTGCCGAGAGAGAAAAAGAGACAGAGATAATATCGTCTTTCTCGCTGCATCATGATTGTCATCAAACGATCGATTGAATTATAGAACAGTGGCCCTAGGTACTGTCGCGGCGACGTGCACAAAATTTTCGACGCAGAGAGATAACGGATAGATAGTGTATCACGGAGATAAAGAGCCTCCAAAAATAGATAAAGATAGCACGTAGATAAAGGTCTGCCGAAACAAACAAGTTTGATAGATGGAAAATTATAGTGCAAAAGAAATAAGAATAAATAAACTCTGTTTTACTATCACCCTAGTATCCTGAAGCTATGTTAGGGCGTAGTTTCTCACCTTATTTTCCTTTATCATTTATACTTATATAATTATTTTGAAAAAAAATTTGGATGGCACCTATATCTAGGTAATACGAGGGCAGCTCAAAAAAGAATGATCACATTTTTCTTGACAACGTACTTATGCTCATAATTTTGATGGCAATTCTCAAAATAGTCTCCCCTGAATGCGATGCACTTGTCCCAGCGTTCCTGCCAGTCTTCAAAGACATGCTGGAAACCATTTTTTGAGAGATCCTTCAAAATGGTCTCCGCAGCTTTCACCACTGCTTCTGAAAAAGGATAATGCCTCCCACGAAGGTGTTTCTTCAATTTAGAGAATAGAAATAAGTCACATGGGGTCAAATCCGCACTATAGGGAGGGTGAGGGATGCACTTCACGTTGATTTTTGCAATATATTTAGCAACAACATTGGCAATATGCGGCAACGCATTATCGTGGTGCAGCATCCAGCCTGCGTCACGAAAATGTGGTCTTTTGGTCCTGATATGGGCCTGCAAAGTTTTCAGGCATCCCTGTAGTATTGTCCAGTTACTGATGTGTGTGTAGGAACAACATGCTGATAAACCATTTCATGAATATCAAAAAATGAGATGACCATAACTTTCCCAGCAGAATCAACCACTTCTGCTTTTTGGGGGATGGTGTTGAAGGAGATTTCCACACTGAGCTCTGCTGTTTGCACTCAGGATCAAAATGATGTAGCCAAGTTCAATCAGCAGTGATTAAGTTTGAAAGAAACTCCGGATCTTCCTCTAACATCAGCCTTAACTGCATGTTACGTCCATTGCAGTGGTAGGTGATGCTGAACAAGTCAGAATTTGCCTAGTTCTCACAGGCGGGAACCAGGATTACAAACAATGAAACTACTGCGGCGTGTTTGTTTTACATTGAGCTAACACAATATAAAAATTATGAATTTTAGTGCGAAAAGTTATGACCATAAGAAAACTCTGATCATTATTTATGATCACAACAGCCCTCGTATATCTAACTACCTAACCTATACCATAGTTAGCTTCATAACTTCTCATTAATTAAAATTGAATAGCTGTGATAGTAACATCTATTTAGAACTCTGAATTAGGTTATTTATTGAGGGTTCCTTGGTTTGATATTACGACAGTTACTTCTCCTAATGTTTAATCGCTTCTCATCTGTTTCAATCGTCTCATCCTAATTATTGTCCTGGATACTCTTAGGGAGTGGCTCCTCCATTTCTTGTAATCCTTCTGTTCTTCGTTGGGGTTGTTCTACTTCCAAACTCCCTGGTCTATTAAATCTAATTCTTCCCATTCTTCTTGCTGCGATATATTCTAATCTCCACCACTCTAAAACTTCATCTGCCATTTTTTGTCGTTTTTCAGCATCCTTTTTTTCTTAATATATTCCATATATTTATTTTTCCGATAGTTCTGCTCTGCTCTCTCTTAATTTAATCATGATGTCTTAAACATTCAAGTATTGCATGCTCTGGTGTGTCTCACCATAAGGACCATGTCCAGTAATGTAATGTACAACTCCTCTGTTTGGTTTTATTTGGGTCAAACATAGCCTTTCTCTAATTTTTGGAAATATTTCATAGACTCGACGTCCCTTGCCTGAACTATCCCATTCTTCTTGCCAAAGTCTTATTAGTACATATCTTATTTCTCTTCTTGTTATTAGACGTCTACCTATTATACTGTTTACCTTTCCCAAGTTTTTACATTTTAGCCAATAGCAGGCTCCTCTATATCTAACTAATAGGTCAATTTGCCAGATTCGTAGGACTGGTAGTAGAGCTAAACTCTAGTGATATCCTGATTGATTGCGAACATTCGGGTTGTTTGTTTTAGAACAAACTAGAATTATCAATGCAGCGGAGTAATTGTAAACGAGAGTTGCAATTGAAGGTGGTGTGTGATGAAAGTGAGCCCTTTTGTTTGTGTTCAACGACCCTAGTGGATTGTAATAGTGTATGTAATGTATTCCGCTACCTACTGTAAGATTTGAACGTAGTGTAGTTCTACGGAAATAAAGAACATTTAAAATTTCTGCAAATTGGACTTTTAAATCTACGAACACACAAAGTCACAGTACAAAACCCGACAAAGTGTGAGAACAGCAGATACATGGACTATGAGAAGGCTTTCACACAGCTTAACGATTCTGACGGCAGATAATTACAACTGACCATTAAAGGAAAATGCAGATAATGCAAGCTTAGGTTTATATTTAGGTTTAGCAAGATAGCAGTAAGGTATAATGGACTATCACTGACATGCTTGCAAGTATTATTTGCAGTGAAAATAAAACACCTAAACTTAAGACACAGCGCTATGCCGTGAAAAATTACCCTAAACTTCCCAAAAAATAACACATGAAATCCTAACAAATACCATCCAAAATAGGCAGTGGATCAGGCTAGGCTTCATGTGAAGTCTGTATCCCTGCATCAGAAACCCACTTAGCTGAATCGCACTGCGAGACAGCTAAGATCACCTCCTGCAATGCGCGGGTGGGAATCATATCAAATACCATCCAAAATAGGCAGTGGATCAGGCTAGGCTTCATGAGAAGACTGTATTCGTGCATCAGAAACCCACTTAGCTGAATCGCACTGCGAGACAGCTAAGATCACCTCCTGCAGTGCGCGGGTGGGAATCCTATCAAATACCATTCAAAATAGGCAGTAGATCAGGCTAGGCTTCTTGTGAAGTCTGTATCCCTGCATCAGAAACCCACTTAGCTGAATCGCACTGCGAGACAGCTAAGATCACCTCCTGCAATGCGCGGGTGGGAATCCTATCAAATACCATCCAAAATAGGCAGTGGATCAGGCTAGGCTTCATGTCAAGTCTGTATCCCTGCATCAGAAACCCACTTAGCTGAATCGCACTGCGAGACAGCTAAGATCACCTCCTGCAATGCGCGGGTGGGAATCCTATCAAATACCATCCAAAATAGGCAGTGGATCAGGCTAGGCTTCATGTCAAGTCTGTATCCCTGCATCAGAAACCCACTTAGCTGAATCGCACTGCGAGACAGCTAAGATCACCTCCTGCAATGCGCGGGTGGGAATCCTATCAAATACCATCCAAAATAGGCAGTGGATCAGGCTAGGCTTCATGTCAGGTCTGTATCCCTGCATCAGAAACAGCGAGACCGCTAAGATCACCTCCTGGAATGCGTGGGTGCTTTAGGCGGTACCGCAGCACATTTCTCCTTTCCAATCCGGTGGAATTTTTTTAGTGGAGTAGTACCCTTGAGGTGAAGCCCACATACCCCACTGTGCCCTCCAATACAGTGGAAATCCATAAATGAATTTTTCCTCCACTCGAAAAAAAAGTCAGTTGCTAGTGAGTTGCAGTTGTTAATTGATTGTGCAGCTGAGTGGACATTTGAAGCGTACTGCAATGAATTCTTTTGTTTCATGTCCTGCAGTGGAGCGAAAGAGATAACCTTGAGGACTGCGTTTGTGTATTGTACGTCGTTTCACTGCTATAAGGGGTGTACAAAGGGTATCTTTACTGAAATAAAGAACAATTTAAAATTCCGCAAGCAAGACTTAATTCTATGAACATAAAAGTCACAATATAAACACACAATAGTAAGATCAAGAATATTAATCCTTATCTCTGGTAATAAGCTTTAGTAAAGAAATTTTTGTATAAGCTGAAAAATCAACGGTAGTGGGTGGAGAAAAGCTCATGCAGGTGACAGGTGAGTGTCTTTTCTGTTGATCTGAAGTAAGCCGTGCTGACAGAACTGTAAGATTGGCAACATAAGACACTCTTCCATTAAAATGAAGGAGGATAGGATTGGAAGAGCTCTGTGATAAAAGAAAACTGAATGGGTAATGCATTTTAGAATAAGAAGGAGGTTTGTATAAAGATCTGGAATCCGAACGGAATAGTAAATGAGGTTAGATTATGCAAATGAGCGGAATCTCCGAGAGACAGTGAAGAAATACAGACCAAGAGTTTGCCAGAAAAGTAAGAGCAAAAAAACAGAAGTGTTTAAGGTTATTTAATGAGTTACGCGAGGTTACGTAAGTAGATGGCAAGGGAGAAAAGCTTCGGTAGCATACAGTCTTGTAGCTATCTCGCTGCATTGATGAGATCACAAGGCTTCCCCAATCAAAACCAATGATATATAGATATAAAGTTTGTTTATGTTTGCAGGATGATCTAAAAGGAACTACTCAACCGACTTTGATAATCATTTCTCAATTTATTCTGACAGGCCTGGAGCTATAAAACACTTCATTTACTAAAATAATCTTGTGTCTGCCCACCGCAAGAAGGCAATGCATAGGAATGTGTAGTGTAATCACTTTTGCCGTGTATCTGTTCGCCTTCCTGTTATAATGATGTCGCTAGTTTCATATAAAATACACAGTGCTGTCACATAGCTCACCCATAAATAATACTGTGACAGCCTGGGTTACTTATAATCAAAAATCTGGTTTTTAGAAATTTAGAACCCTCTTTATTGTAGTAGAAAGAGGTGAAATGGACTATCAGCAGTCTTCAACGTCGAATCGATGCTCCGCTACACGTAAACCAAGGAAATAAATCACTGCGATACACATCTAACGTCCGCTACCACAATAACCAACAACTGGCGCTTCTAAGACTTTGCCAGTATTTTTACCTCCAGTCATTGCTTCTAGAATGCCGTAGACCCTCCGAGAGCTTTCGTGGCGGCAAGAGAAAGTCAGAAAATTCCGAAGCCTTTCTCTGTCTCTTTCTTTCTCTTGGCAAGCGTCCAACTCTCGTGCCCACGCCCCAAGTCTGGCTGGCAGCAGCACAAAAATGCCATAGGTGACAATACCTATCAGTGCAGTTACAAAACGAGCATTAGATGGTTTTGTTTTAATTCACGTATTCCTACGTTAAGTCATATCGGACGATGAATAAAGTGGGTGAAATGATGCTCAAATGATCCAAGGATACATAGAGATTAGAGTTACCCGAAATTCAACTTTCAAGATAAGGGAAACACCCGGAATGAAACCCTAACCACATAACTCGTCCAACTGAGATTCGAACTCGGTACCTCTTGAAACTGAGACACCTACGCTACCATCTACACTACACCATTAGATCTGGCAGCATGAGTCACTCATATGCACTCTAATACACTTATTTCATAGTATCCACTGACAGAGCATACAAACAGTTGAAGACCCTCTCCCTCTTCATGATCCGCCTTCCTTCTTGTGGTAGAAAGACAGTACAAAGCAATTGTACTTGAATACGAACACATTACAGTTATAAAAACATTATGTTTGGAAATAATTTTTATAACATCACATAATAGCAAATAGTTCTATTTAGGACGCAGAGCAAAAATATTTTCTGCTCTCCACGAAGTATAAAAGAAAAGGATGCTTATATTTTATGGCACGAATTATACAGATGAAACCAACACTTCAGCAAAGGGAGACAGTTTAGAAAGTGATCCTCTGTTCGATTTGTTTCTTTAATTGCCACTTGCCAGACACTCTCCATGTGTATTTAATTAAACACTGTCAAAAGTTCTGAAAGAATATTATATTTCCAAAAATATATTCATTAAATTTACTGAATGTCACAACTTCCTGCAAAAGAAATGTTTGGTTTATTCCTTGTATAGTTATGTTTTAATCAGATCCACTGTCAGGTTATTCTTAACTATACAAGGAGAGAAGGTTGCTAATATTATCAATCAATGAACATATTGCACATTGTCACCGATGGCATTGTGCTTCCGCGACAAGCCGGAGCCGGGTGCGTGGGCAGGAGAGAGACAGAGAGAGCCTTCAGAGCGCTGGGTCTTTTGTTGTTGCCGCGAAAGTTCTCGGAAGGTCTAAGGCATTCTGGAAATAATGACTGGGGGCTATAAATACCAGCAAATTGTCAGAAGTGGCAGTTATGTAATACTTATTGTGACATTTGATATTTGAAGTGTACTACAGTGATTTCTTTCTTCTGTTTTCGTGCGACCGAGAACAGAGTTGACCTTGAAGACAGCTGATTGTCAATTTCACGTCTTTCTACTGCAGCAAAACTTGTTCTAAATTTCTGCAAGTCGGATTTCCGAATCTACGTAACTCACGCAGTCACAATAAAAACTAAGAAGGTTATCTTTTTTGATGGTTGCAGTATATATGTGGTTTCCAGAGAGGTTAAATTTGGTCTCCTGAAGGTTTGGAACATTTTTCTATTGTATATCTCATGGCTACAGCCCGGGATCTCAACCTTTGACGCACTCGCATGCACTGCATGACAGCATCATGCATTACGGGACTAACCGGGGTGCTAATGCGGGACCCGACTCTTTATGTTAATGCCAGAGGTTCTACTCCCATTAGTCCTGGACCCGTAGGACCAACGACACGGGCCTCCTTCTACCCGGGAGACGAAACTCCGGGGCTCTTTCCATTGGGCAATATCTGGAGTCTAAAAAGCACCCCCCCCCAACCGACTCGAAAATCAAGACAGGTGGAAGTGGATACGCCACTTAGGCGCGTCAATCCCGAAGGGAAGACTACCGAAAACCTCGGTGGGGCCGCCTGGTGATCTAGCACACCTACTAGCTATGCAGGGTAGTGCCCGAAACTTATTAGGCAACCCTCTACCCCCTCCGGGTGGCCGAGCCTGGCCGGAGGTACCCAATTTTTCGTGGGTGTCGGGAACACACTGTCCCCTCGAGACCAAACCAATCAGGGAGGGGCTCGAATGTTCGGCCCAAGGTTCCTCTAGTAACGTCAGAGGTACCACGAGTGGTAAGAGTCCGTGACTAACCCACACACTAACATATTAAGTGTCCCAGTATGTTCGGACCCTTAAGTGCATAAGGGAGGCAATGTAGCGCACGGTTCTGTATGCCGGACGAGCACCACCGGGGATGGCGGGTGTGGGGCCGCCTTTAAAATTAAAAAAAAAAAACATTGTATATACTGAGGATTTATGCATTAGTTAATAATGGATAAGGGACCCAAATAAAAGTATACATTTTCAAGTTTGAACTGCTGTAATTATCTAAAGGTTGATCAAAAGTTCTGACTAGGGATTGTACAACAACCAACGATGCTTATAGACAATGCTTGGTAGACAGTCGGGAGAGTTTATGGAATTGTGGCGTCCTGTAGATGTTAAACTTTTGTGAGTATCGGAAAATTTTTATCAGTTATTTGGAATAACAGGACTGTGCGAACTTAAAGTTACAAGAGGTAATAGGAGGATTCTGTACAAAAACCACCATTAGACCATTAAACAACAAGTACATAAAGAAGGTGGGAGGGAAATGTAATTAATTAATTCCTGACTGGAGTTTGGAAAAGCTACGGTACAGTCTGAAGTTGTACAAACCCCCTTCAGAACAAGGGTCTGTTAATTACATCAATTATCACTCACATGAGAAGCCACTTCGTGTGATTTACCCCTTCAGTGCGCCATCCCTTAAGATAAGAGCAGTAGAAAGCTTCCTATTTGCCTTGTGGCCTAATTAACTAATCATTTATAGGACTAAACGGCGAAAATTACCAAAGGATATTTATACGTGTTCTGTATCTAACTTGATGTATGTGCTATTATCACAGACAAGTTATTTCCATGTTAAATGTATTACATTGCCCTGAATTTTTTTTTTTAAAAAAAAGTTGACTTTTTTGTTCTGAATGTCATTTCTCCCTAATTTTTGGGGCACTGATTCCAAATATGTCGTCCATTTTCTTGTACCATGTCCAGATTTTTTAAAAAGGTGAAAACAAATATTTTATATTCACCTATTAGCACTATACACGGTGTTCATTTTTACTCGTTATTTCCTGCCCTTCAATTGAGCAAGAATGACGTCATAGTTTACTAATGAGTCTATCTTGAAATCGTAGGGTCCTCTACGGAGAACCGCTAATTTGTTCGGAACAGTAAGCAAATTACAGCGCTCTCAGTGTGGTTGCTCTCATAACTAGTACAACCAGCTTCCTCTGGATATGAACATACCACCACGACTTCATGGTTGAATGTTAATATCTAAAGAAATTAAAATTGGTTTGACCTACAAATATAATTTAACCCGCTGCATAGAGGAGTTAATGCAACGTTATCCAGCATTCAGACAAGTCCCTCGGAGCGTAATGTCGTGAAGTGTCCAGGTACAGTCAAATTGACATACTTTTTGCTTACCTTCCTCTCGGGCAGCAAGCCAGGTGAAAAGACGATTAGATATCGACGTTTCGGGAGTGTGTATCTCTCCCATCATCAGGATATTTATAAAATGTTATAACCACAAATGAAGCATGTGGCGATTAATTCTCCAGCTTAATCAGCCACACGCTCGGGCGAAATATGTAGCGGTATTTCTTCGCTACGAGTACAATCCTTTCCCATCTCGTAAGTTTGTACGGCTCAATTTCTTCAGGTCACTAATTGTATCGACTGACTTGAATTTGATTAAGTAAGAGTCATGAGATATTTTTATTTCAGGTGTGGATTTTTGGTGACAGAAATAAAATTTTATACTCAAGATTATTGATTTTTCGTAACTATCGTTACTCCTCTATTAATTTTGTGATTGGCCGAATTACTGCTGCGTCATCACAATACTTAATACAATTATTACTACGGCCAATCACAAAACTACACAATATATATTTTTATATTGTCATTACATGGCCTACTAAGTCATATCAGAACCCAATATTCATATAAAATTCTAACTAAAATATATCGTTAGAGGCATTGCATATAACACTAATATATATTAAGACATAACACTATCAAAATTTGCATTACTGAACAAAAGACTGTTTTAAGTAAATTAAATGCCAGGTCAGGAGATGGCGTGAGTATTGAAAATTGTGTCAAAGGAATTTAACTATTTAACTTGATTATCAAGAATTTCCATTTTTAAGGCCGGTTTCCAGGAGGAGCTGTACTGAAATCCAGGATCACGATTAAGCGTGCTCCTTTCAGAGGAAATCGCCAAAGCCTCCTTAATTCTCCGCTCCCAGTAACCTTTGCATTTTGCCAAGATGGTCGTCTCCCGAAAATTGGATCTATGATCGTTATCAAAACAATGATCTGCCAGCCCAGAATTCACAGGTTGCATTAAACGAATGCTCCGTTCATGTTCGATTATTCCGGTAGCCATGGTCCTTCCGGTTTGTGCTATATATGGTGCCCCATACAGCTTGATAATTAAGTTAAATAGTTACGTTTTTTTGGACACAATTGTCTATACTCACGCCATCTCTTCACCTGGCATTTAATTTACTGAAAACAGTCTTTTGTTCAGTAATGCGAATTTTGATAGTGTTTTGTCTTTGTTTATAGGTGTGTTACAGCCATTGTTTCATTTGGCGTTATAACATTTTATAAAGATCCTGGTGATAGAAGAGATGCACACTCCAGAAACGACGGTATCTAATCGTCTTTGCACCTGGCTTGCTGCCCGAGAAGAAAGTGAGCAGGAAAGCTTGAGGTCTTATTTAACATACTTTTGTTTGCAATATTAACGTCTTACGTTTTATCAGTATACGATATAAACTTTTTGTCATTCTCACGCTTAGTTAATGTTGCTATCCTTATGTCTTTTAAAACTAATAGATGCATCAAATATTTTCAAGACAGAATATCAGTTACTCGCAAAAAGAAAGACAGTGACTGGTCCCAATCTAGAAGCAATAGATAATGTTATGACAGAAAGGCCTCAAGCATACCTCCTCGCGGTACAGACAGTGTTTAAGGGGAAGAGAGAAAGGAAATATAAGAAAATAAACACATAAGACTATGTACTATAGATATTTTCTTGTTTAGACATCGATAAAATCTTTGTACATATTGTAACACTACCTTATTTTTCATTCCTAGACCATTTTTCAATTATTTTCTTGTTTGTAATGAAGTTACATTGTGAGGAAACCGTGGGCGATAGAAAAGAATTGAGATCAAATTGAAACATTTATATTTTATGTGATAGGTTTACAATATGCATATGTCTATTATAACAGAAAAACAGATGTTCATATTGTAATAAGCGTTCACAGACTTATCGTTTCGTATATTCTTTATGGTCTACGTTTATGGCTGCATAATTAGCTTTGCAGTGTATTGCATTGCAGTATATAGTTTTATAAAAACAGTTATCTTATGTACACACCAGGCGAAATTACGCAACTTTATATTACGCGGGCAGATCCACCTATCAAATAATACTTTTACCTGTCGGTAGAGGGAGGCCTCAAAGCTGCTGTCAGCATATCTAATACGATCGCAAGCCGCTAGGGGAACCGTATATAAACTCGCTCCATCAGCGATGCTATTGATGACATCAAAATTTGCGCAGTAAAGTTACAGATAAAATTGAACACCGTGTATATGTACACACTTCTACAAGATCACTCTTATGCTCAAGATCATGGCGTGTATAAAGAAGTACGTAATTGTTTATTTTAAACACAATTTATGCACATTTTACAAGTATTATCAACTTTATATAGAAAAAACAGCAACCTAAATAGGAATATATTTTCTTCCTTTTGAACGTCTTCTATGCATATCAAGATTACGTTCCCTTTTCAGAGATCAACAAAAGACTGCCATCATGTTAAAACTCCATCCACCATGGTACCTTCTTTCTATGTCTTTCAAGTCTTGGTGGAAACGTTCAGCGTGCTCTTCACTGTAAAACCCAAGATAGAAATCTGGAAAATATTCATTGTGATTTTAGTTAATTGATGGCAATTAATCATATCCTCACACTAGCCGTACATAGGTTAAGGTTTTTGAACGATAGACTCAACAAGTAAAATTCAAAGCCATGGCCGAGATTTGAACCACGGATCTCCGAATTTCCGTCCAGTCGCTCCGATTCCATTTAGCTACCATGGCCAACTATCCATCATTACACTAAATTCTCCATTTGACTCGTATATTTCCCCGGTAAATCATACGGCCTCTTGCTCCGAGATACACCGATTGTGGTGACTTACTATCGTAAGTACCTAAGTCCCAGGCTTCTTCATTTAACTATTATTATTTTAGTTAATTGATGGAAATTAATCATTCCTTCATACTAACTGTACATGAAAAATTAAAAGCCATGGCCGGGATTTGAATCACGGATCCCTTCGTTTCCGTCCATTCCCTCTTACCCATTGAGCTACCATGGCCAACTATCCATCATGACACTAAATTCTCCATTTGACTCGTATATTTCCTCGGTAAACCACTAGGGGCTCTCGCATTCGAGATACACCCATTGTGGTGACCTACTACCGTAAGTACTTGAGTCCCAGGCTTCATCATTTAACAATTATTATTTTAGTTAATTGATGGAAATTAATCATTTCTTCATACTAGCTGTATATAGGCCAAGACTTTTTATAGAGTCAACATGAAATATACAATACCGTGGCCGGAATTTGAACCTCGGATCTGCTAGTTTCCGTCCAGTAGTTCTTACGCATTGAGCTAACATGGCCAACTATGGCAGAGAATGTTTCAAGTTGACACTGTCTATCAAACAGTTGGCAAGTTGGCCATAATATGTATGTGTCATGGCTATATATATCTTATGTATATTCTTAAGTGCCTACTTAAGTTTCAGATACTTATAGAGAATAAAATATCTATCGTGAGTTTTCTGGGATTTTCCTCTAAAGTCCTTTTCGGATAACCTCAAAATAACTGCTAAACCGTAAGATATTAGGGAAAGCGTTACTATACAAAAATGGTGTATCTCGAAGACCGAATATACCAGTCGCGGGAGTCAGGGTGCTGGCTACGTCCCATTCTCCTGAACTATACTGCACCCTGCACATGATGCCCGTGGTGGCCAGAGAGAGTTAACAGTCCTTATTTAAAACAGAAGGATATGACGGTGGAAGAGGCAACAAAGAAAAAATCATTAGTTATTATTTATTATTTATTAAGCAGTGAGAAAAAAGAAGATATAAAATACAATATGTATAAACAAAATTTCCAAGATGACATGACCTGCGAAGACTTTGAGGCCAAAATGAAGTTTAGATTTAAGACAGGGCCTAGATAAGCGAGGACAGTTCACCATGTAGTAGAAGTCGATCCTAAAATAAGAATACAATTGATACGACAAGAGAGGTTATACCTGGGATTTCAGGCTCTACACGTTAAAAACTACGTTGTTGTGGCAAAATGTATGAAATGTCAACGTTATGGTCATGTGGCCAAATATTGTAAAAGGGAGAAGGAAGTTTGTGCTCATTGTAGTGAACAGGACTACACAAATGAAGAATGCACAAACAAAGATCAACCAGCTTTCTTCGTTCCATGTAGTTCCAGACGAAGAAATAAAAAGGAAAGGAAGATATTTAGTTGTAAAGATAAAAGGTCATGCCCTACATATAACATGTTTTGGGAACAATTAGTCAATCATACAAGTTATGGATAAGGCTATTCAAAATAAGTACAGTAAGAGTTTTAGCTTGAAGAAAAATCTCAACAGAGTAAGAAAAAATGTGTATAGGCACAAGGAAATATGGAAGAACAAACACAAATGACTATGTGTAATGTGATGCTTACTATAATAAATAAAATACATCTATATCGATATCTCATTTCATAATTTGATGAAGAGAAGGTACAACGAAATGGAGCTTCATCTTCGTCCAGGAGATCAAGAGAACATGAATATGTGGATATTGAAAATATTATATTATACAAATGGCTTTAAAACTCATCAGAATAGGACAGATAAATCCGCAAATATCTAGGACAGTGATGCAAAAAATAAGGAGACTTATAGATGACATGGATTTTGATATAATTTGTATATAAAACCGTACGTCATCAATGGTAGACCCATACATGCACCAACTGCGGCTCGAGTCATTGTAGATGTAGAGAATCCAAAAGCAACAATAATTATAATAAACAAAGACATTCAGTTGCTAAAAATTTTACAATTCTGTACTGAACAGATAAATATCATCCAGATATGTATAAATGGTATGACTTTCCTTTAGTGCAATCACTACTTTCAGTGTATGGATAACATAGAAGCACATAATAACAAAGTGTAAGAAATACTGAATGCCTATGATAATAAACCTCTAATCTATACCATGGATTCAAGTGCAAAATCTTTATCATGGTGGAGTAAGAATCCGGACTCTCGTGGAAAAAGATTAGAGGAAACTATTGGTAATCATAATTTATTCGTTATGAATCAGCCCTTGAATACATATACCTTTGAGAACCTTTGCTACTGAGAATATAGATGTAACATTAGCCAGAGGGTTTGTGGCAGATCGGATTAAAAACTGGAAGGTAGCACAGCAGTTAACTACGAGTGATCATAGCTTAATTTATTTTGACTTTGAAGTTTTGAGATTTGAAGGAGATTTACAAGGTACCATTAGGAAGACTACATATCAGCTCAAAAATGTAGATTGCAATATACTATGAAATAGTCTAAAAATCCCAGATCAATTAAGTACAGGAGAGGATATAAATACCAAAGCAAAACAACTCACGACTAGTATATAGAAGAACATGGAAGCTTCACTTAAGAAGTGTACTTACATAAATACAGAATATAAAGTATGTACAGACAAACTTCCAAAATTAAGACGAAAAGTTAGGAAAACGCGTCGAAATTATAAAAATAGCTGCCAGCACACGAAAAGGAAATTAATTTTTATATTTTTAGAATGTACAAGATGCAATATAAGGCTGAATTGAAAAATACACGTAGAGAATTTTGGCAACGATTCATAGAAGAAAATCTGCAGAATGATACACGTTGAGTACCGTATAAAATAATAATGGAAAAGATATAAGCACCAGAAATTATTGCTACCGTAATAAAGATGACGGAACGTACACTACCACATGGAGAGATTCAATAAATGAACTTATGACTAAGATGTTACCATCGGATCTAGAATACAACGAAGGCGATCAACATCGACAGAAAAGGGCAGAACTTAAACAAGGGTATATCAATTATAATGTTATATATCCTTTCGATATAACTGAAGTTTTACAGGCTATTCAACAGCTAAAACCACGAAGAGCTCCTGGACCAGATAATACTTGAGCAGCAATTATTCAGAATATTAAAAATAAGATCGCACCATACCTATATGAACTATACAGTCAATGCCTTGTGGAAGGTAAAGTACTCTATTGTTGGAAGGAGGCTAAAATGGTAATTCTGAAAAAAGGAAAAGATAGGGTTCCTAGCAAACCTAAATCATACCGTCCCATATGTCCCTTGAACAAATTAGGCAAACTCCAAGAAAAATTGTTATATAAAGGAATTAATGAATATAGCACAATGACAGGTATAACAGATAGACAGTATGGATTTCGTAAGGGATGCTCTACAGAGGATGCCATAAATTTAGCTCTCACAACAGTAAACCATTGTGATAAAAATATTTATTGGGAAAATTTGTAGACATTGCTGGTGCTTTCGACAACTTATGGTGGTCTCAAATATTTCAAACACTAAGAGATAAAAAATACCCTGGATGCTTGCATATTTCATTAAAGGATTACTGCACGAATAGAAGAGTACACATCAGAGGGGAAAGTTCTAACATAACTAAAAAAATCACTAAAGGATGCCCCCAGGTATCGGTTCTAGGATCCCTCTTTTGGGATATTTTAACGGAAAAGATAATAAATAGTTTGCAACAATCGCCTGAAATATTAGAAGTTATAGCCTATGCAGATGACTTACTAATATTGGTAACAGCTAATAGTCGATTGAACTGGAAGCTAAATCTAAGACATCTCTTGGAATTCTTGATAGTTGGTTTAAACAAGTCAAATTAGAAATTGCTCTGCAGATGTCGTTTATTATGCACTTTAAATGAAATTTAAAAAGGGATCCCAAAGTCAAACTTAATAACATCAACATCAAAAGAGTAAATGTTATTAAATATCTTGGTATGTATATTGATGAGAAGCAACATCTTGATACCCATATTAAATCTGTAGCAATGAAAGCTAAATAAGTATTGTGACTTTGTGGGTTCGTGAAATGAAAAGTCCAATTTCACCACTCAAAAATGTTCTTTATTTCCACCGACTTACAGTTAAATACTTGCCAATTACACAAAATTGCGTAATGCACACAATTACGATTCACCAGTTCGTCCGTTACAATTTCACTTGCACTAGTAATTACGGACAATACTCCGATTCACATACACAGTTCGTACAGTCTTCCGTTCCGCAATCTTCTCGTTCATTAACACGTCAGTGACTAACTCTTACACCAAGAACTGCGACCGTCTCCTCACTCACATTCACTAACCAACTAACTGACTGACTAACTCCGTCTGTCTGCAACCCCTCTTTATATAGGAATATCGCCATCTTCCAGTGTCCACAGGAATGTTCCAGTAAAAGAAAGATCGAGAACCAGGTGTAAGAGAAACAGACGGCACAATCATGTTTTTCTCCCAACCACCGCCTGTCACCACTATAAGACAGACGAGGGGGAGGTGTGGCTAACACAGACCTCCCCTGTCTTCCGCTCCCAGCTGCTTCCACAGGGTGTTCCAGCGCTCGCGTGACGGTATTAATAAAACTACCTACAATAACTACGAGAACGTTTAAGCTTTCTCCTAGTAAAATTCATACATATCATATGAGTTTCATAGTGGGTATAACTGCGTATGGAGTGTCGATATGGGCACATAGAGTAAAATTGAGGAAGAATATAGATACTCTACGGAAATACCAAAGACAGGCTTTACTTCGTTGCACAGGAGCAGCATCAACGACTGCTACAATTACATTGTTAGTGACAGTGGAAAAACGGCCATTGGATTTATTGATTAACAAAGGGCAGCCTACGTTTCGATGAAGCGGAGAGAATTCAATAAGATTGAAAATTTATTGGGAACTCCATGCAGGACGAGGACAGAAATTAGGAACGTATTAATTAAAGAATGGCAACATGAATGGGATCAAATTGATGTAGGAAGAAGGACACACGAAATCTTTCCTAGTATAAATGAGAGGTTAAAATTAAAGGAAAACCAAACAAGACGAAGTGGAATACAATACATTTTAGGACATGGACCGTACAAGGTATACTTTAAAGAGATACGAAAGGCAGGTGAAACCATGTGCACAACCTGCATGGAAGAAGATACTCCGGAACATGCATTATTTGAATGCATAAAGTATACACATCCGCTAGAAGAAGAGAGGAAAGAATTAGCAGGAAATGTATAGGTATGTAACATAATTAGGAAAACAGAAGATTTTAAAATACTAGAACGTGCTGCAGAGAAGGTCTCAACAATAGTAATGGATGAATATAATCAACAAAGACAGCAGTAACGACGAGTAAGAGACAATATTCAACATAGATATCGTGAACCACCTTCCACACCGAGAAGATCTGAACGACTTCGAGGACAGAATATGAATAACTAGCTTCAACAACCAAAGGAAGTAGAGGAACATCACCTAGTCGAAGGATTAATAGAAGGGGACAATCCTGGATTCAACAGAAGGATTTGAAGCGACAGAAGAAGACATCAACACAAGAACAAAAGGATAGATGATTTATTAGGGATAGGAAGGTGGAAGCAGTTTAGATTGTGAAAATTGTAAGCTACAATTGTAGCAATTAGATTAGCTAGGTTAGATTAGATAGGTTAGTGTAGGTTAGCTTTTCTGCAAAATGTTTGAAAATATCAATATAATTATTATGTTTGAGTAAATATAAAATTGTAATACTGTGTCTTGGTATAGCATCTAGAGGCCAATACGTAAGAAATGCAGAATAAAAAAAATATAAAGAATATACCTAGAGAAGAATTAGTACGTAACAAACTGTCTGTTGTACACTAATGTTCAATATGAAACACTGAGTAGCAAACGATATGAACTTTTAGATTGTTAAAACTCAATGATGATACTCTTAAAGGAATTAAAAAAGTGCTCCTAAAACTGTTTTATACTTTTAGAAACTTCTCTCCACTTCCACATATGTTATTCGAAAACCACTATGTCACTGTCTATTAAATATATCAGTTCTGAAGTTTTCTCCTGACACGATATCGGCTTACACGATATGAACTTTTAATCACAGATTATTTTAAAACCACCCAAAAAGCCCAAGGTCAGGGGTCAGGGTCAGGTCTGCCACGAGAATCGAATCCGAACCTCCCGAATGTGGGCTACAGATGAAAATGCCAAATAGATTTTTGAAAAAGAAGGAAAATGACCGGGAAATATATCTAAATGTTAATATAAGAGTTTAGCAAAAAAAAGCATTTTGATGACCCATCAAACCATATATATCCAACGTATTTGTTCTAGAATGCACTTAATTTCAAATAAGCATCGTCTGTGACTACTCAGAAAAAACACGACTTTTCATCAAAATCCGGGCCCTACTTATCGCACATATACCGCGAGTCCAATGTATGTGTAGTCTGTTCAGATATAATCATGATTTCTCGACAGCGACGTGTCATACATCGGCAGGCGCGAGATATCATATTGTGACTGTGGGTTCGTGGAATGAAAAGTCCAATTGCACCACTCAAAAATATTCTTTATCTCCACCGACTTACAGTTAAACACTTGCCAATTACACAGAATTACGTAATGCAAACAATTACAATTCACCATTTCGTCCGTTACCGTTCCGATGCACGCACACAGTCTTCTCGTCCGTTCGCTAGCTCGTCAAGAACCTACTGACTGGCTCCACCCATTCCAGCCCTTTTTACAGGAATATCATTGTCTTCTAGAGGTCTCTGGCTTCCGTTAATCACCGCTAAAATTCCAGATGGCAGGCGAAGGGTGAATAGGCTGCCAGCGACAAGTGACACTCCCCTAATCGTCCACTCAATTAGTGTATGAGATTAATGAGAGGGTGTGGCTCAGCTGCCTCTGGTCCCTTCTCAGCTGTCGTTCGTCTGGCGTTCCGATAATTGGGTCACACTGCTCCCTCCTCAAAGCTGGTCGTCCCGAACAGTGCCATCATAGCGGGCTAGACGATCCAGGTGTACCACAAACATATTCCCTCTGGGAACCTTCTGGATGCGGTAGACCGCGTCGTTAATCCTCTTCAGCACCCGGTACGGCCCTTGCCATGGCTGCTGGAGCTTCGGGCAGCGTCCCTTGGTCCGGGTAGGACGGTACAACCAGACCAGGTCACCTTGCTGGAAACCTTGGCTGTTGGCTGGCCTGTCATACCTGGTCTTCATGCGGTCGCTCGCCTTCTGGATGTTCTGGAGAGCCATCTCGTGCATGTCGTGGAGATGGTCCATCAAGTTCCCCACATACTCGGTTGCTGGCTGTTTTACTTCCGGAGGGCTTCCAAAAGCCAGGTCACAAGGGAGGCGCAACTCCCGGCCGGACATTAAGCTGGCTGGCGTCATCCCAGTTGTGTCGTGTGTAGACGAGCGGTAGGCCAGCAAGAACAGTGGCACCTTGACGTCCCAGTCTCGCTGATGGCTGGCCACGACCTTCCTCAGGTGTTCCTCTAAGGCCTTGATGTACCTTTCGACCATGCCATCCGGCTGGGGAGGTAGAGGCGTCGTGCGGTTCTTGTTCATCCCAAGCCTTTGTAGCGCCTCCTTCATTAGGTTTGATTCAAAGTTGGTACCCTGGTCACTGTGTAACCCCAACGGCACCCCAAATCGACAGAACACTTGCTCCACGAGGCAGTCTGTGATTGTATTTGCCCCTTGTTTTGGGGTGGCATACACCTCCGGCCACTTGGTGAAGTAGTCCACCACCCCATTAAGTACCTGTTGCCTCGGTCGGAAACTGGGAACGGTCCAGCAATGTCAACGGCGATCCGTTCGAATGGCGCTCCGACGTTGTACTGCTGCATGCGACCCCGGCTCCTAGTCTGGGGTCCGCGACTCGCCGCGTAAACGTGACACTGACGGCACCATTTCTCAGGATCTGCTCGGAGTCTCAGCCAGTAGTAGCGCTGCCGTAGTTTGTCAATCGTTGTGTTCGCTCCCAGGTGTCCTCCTGAAGTACCGGTGTGCACTTCCTCCAAGACTTCCGGGACCTTACTCCGGGGAAGTACCAACAGTTCTCTCTGCGTCTTCCCATCGGGTGACCCATACCCGGAACAGCACGCCCTCTATGGTCTTCAACGAGTCCCATTGGGCCCAGTACGACTTGTAGGTGGCGCTCCTCGGTGCGATGTCCTCCCAGGTTGGTCTCGTCCCTGCCTCCACTTCCCTCAAGAGTGGCCTAAAGTCTGCGTCCGCCAGCTGCTCCCTCCTCAGGCCTGTGTTATCCCAGCCGTTCGCAGGCACTGCCACAACTCCTCGGACTGCTGCGGCACGCTCCTCTTCCACACTCTTGCACTGGCCGCACTCTTCTGGACAGGGTCTTCGGGACTTGGCGTCTGCGTTACCGTGGCTCTCCCCTCTAAGATGTTCCGAGGTGAAGTCGTACTCCTGCAGCCTCTGGACCCAACGTGCTGTCTGGCCTTCCAGGTTCTTAAAGCTCAATAGCCAGGTTAGGGCGGAATGGTCAGTCCTCAGCTGAAATGGCTGACCGTACAGGTACTTGTGGAAGTGCTCCAAGGTCTTTACTACTGCCAGTAGCTCTCGTCCGGTGACGCAGTAGTTCTTCTCTGCCATCGATAGCGTCTTGCTGTAGTAGGCTACCACCCGCTCATGGCCGTCGTGGATCGGCGATAGGACACCTCCAATGCAATGGTCGCTGGCGTCGGTGTCCGCAATGAAGGCGCCACCCGGTTGTGGGAAAAACAAAATTGGAGCACTGCACAGGTTCTCCTTTAGGGGCTGGAAAGCCTTTACGGCGTCCTCTGTCCATGCATAAGGCCGGTGTTCTTCTGTCAGGCGGGTGAGGGGTTTTGCGATGTTGGAGAACCCCTTTATGAAGCGGCGGTAATAATTGCACAGCCCCAGGAAACTGCACAACTCTTTCATATCCTTTGGGCGAGGCCAATCTCTCACAGCCTGTGTCATCTCCGGGTCTGTGGCCACTCCGGTTACTGAGACTATGTGGCCTAAGTAGTTCACTTCCTTGCGGAAGAACTGGCACTTCTTCGCATTCAGCTTCAATTTGGTCGCCTGCAGTCTCTGTAGCACCTTTCTCAGATTCTCGAGGTGATCTTCGAAAGTCTTCTCGACGATGATGATGTCGTCCAGGTATAGCAGTCAGGCATCGTAAGTCAGCCCTCTCACCACTGACTCCATGAGGCGTTGGAAGGTAGCTGGTGCGTTGCAGAGACCAAAGGGCATAACCGTGAACTGCCAGAGCCCTTGGCCCGTCGAGAATGCGGTCTTCTCCTTGTCTCTTGGGTCTAGAACTACCTGCCAGTAGCCCGACTTCAGGTCCAGAGTCGAGAACCACTGTGCACCAGCTAGCGTGTCCAGGGTGTCGTCAATCCGGGGTATGGGGAAACAGTCCTTTCGGGTGACAGCGTTCAACTTTCTGTAGTCTACGCAGAAGCGCAGCTCGCCATTCTTCTTTGTCACCAAGACTACAGGGGAACACCAAGGGCTGTCAGACTCTTGAATCACTCCCCTGGATCTCCTGTCCTCCAGCATGTCTCGTACCGCCCCTTGCTTCGCCAGCGCAACGCGGAAATATGTGGTTGCCGAATAGGCCGGGCGTCCCCGGTGTCGATGCGGTGAAGCACTTTGTCCGTGCGGCCGTAGTCACTATCACCTTGGGTGAAGACGCGCTGGTATCATCTTAGCAGTTGTCGAACTTTCTCCAGCTGCTCTGCGGTCAGGTAGTCGGCCGGCCACTCTAGTAAGCCTTCTAGCCTGGCCCCAGGTGTTGCGTCGCACTGGAACTTGCGTCTTGTCGATTGCTGTTACGCTCACCACAGGCTCGCACGTTCCCAACTCCGTCCCGGCCTGTCCGTCGTGATCGGTGTCCGTTGAATTTAGCAGTCACACTGGCACCTCCTCTCGACACCGCAGCAATGGCCTGGCTACACACAATCCGTGTACAGGCGTCTTCTGGTCCATCATCATGTACCTCTGGCCTTCGAGTCGCGCCGTCACCACCACCTCACTCCTCGCGGGTACAACCAAGTCTACGCTCAAGACGACCCTGCAAATTCCAAGGCGCTCTGCTGGTTGACGGAGTATAACCTCTTCTCCGTTGAGCCGCAGGACCTTCCTGCCGACGTCGACCGTCGCCTCATGGCTCCTGAGGGTATCCAATCCCAGTATCACCTCCTCAGCCACCTACGCGACGAATACCCACAGACGTACGGTACTCTTTCCCAAGGTCAGTTTCAGAAGAGCCTCCTTCTCCACAGGAAAGGTGGCGCCCGATGCCGTGACAGGCTGGTATGGTCGACTCGGCTTCCTTGTCGGCAAAACCTTTGCCACGTCATGTCTGATGATGGTCACGGCTGCCCCGTGTCCACCAGCTGTCGGCACAGTTTCTCTCTCACCCAACCATCTGCGATGAGGCTGTCATCCATACGCCGGCTGACGGCGCGCAGTGTCACTCGAGGGGATGGTGGTGATGGCGCCGACGTGGCCCTCTCCACGACGGCCATTACTCGTTTTCCGGATGCTCTTCCTGGTGTGGAAAGTCTCTCTTAAGGTGTCCGGGCTGTCCACACCCCCAACACAAGCCACTAGGTGTTCGCCGGTGTCCCTCGGCTGGTCTTCTGTCTCCGTTTTAGCGGACACTCCTCGTTCTCGACGTCGGGATAGCTGTTCCTTTGGGCGCCTCCATCCTTAATGCTGCCGTCTGCGCCTCGTGGATGGTTTTATAATCGCCGAGCATTAGGCGCAGACGAATCTCCGTGTCTCGCACCCCGTCCACGAATGTGTATGCAGCTTCCCGGGATAAGAACTCTGGTGGCAGGTCGACTAAGGCCTTGCTAGCCAGTTGTTCAACTGCCAGGGCGAACTCCTGCAGCGTCTCCCCTAGCTGCTGTGACCTTGCCTTCAGCTGGCTGCGGTACGCTGCGGCTAAGCGGTGGTTCCCAAAACGATTCTCTAGGGCCTCCCAGATGACCTTGGGTGCCACCGTTGACTGAACCACGTTCAGGACCTCCGCGGCCCGACCCTGGAGGCTGGCTATTAACTGTGTGGCCTCCTCTTCTGGTGACTATTTGTCGTGCTTGGCCACTGTGTCGAACTGGCGGCGGAAGACTTCAAACGTTGACGCACCGTCATATTTCGGAGGTTTGAGACGCGCCGATGTTGTGTCGCATCCCGGTGCGTCGGCTTTCAAATCCTTCAGCCTCCTGCCGCCGACGTCCTTCATCATGGCGCTCAGGGACTTGACGCAGTTGTCGGCCTTTCCTTCCAGCTCATTAACGCGGCTCGCCACGTCTTCGACGCGCTCGCCTAACTCTGTGACGTCAACTTTTACATCGGCCAACTGTTCTTCCAACTTTGCGCCGAGAACCTCGTTCGCCGCCTTCATTTCCGTGGCCAGACTGCCGTTCGTTGCTCTCATTTCTGTGGTTAACTCGGCCATCTTCTCGGCCATCTTCTTCCATCTTCTCGGTGATGTTGTCGTTAGCCGTCTTCATTTGTTTCAGTTCCGCGGCCAGATTGTTATTTGCCGCTTCCGTTTTTACAGCGAGGGTTTCATTTGCCATCTTCATTTCCTTCAACTCGGCGGTGAGGTTGTCGTTAGCCGTCTTCATTTGTTTCAACTCGGCGGCCAGGTTGTCATTTGCCGCCTCCAACTTCTTTTGCATTTTCTCGGTGATTTTGTCATTTGCCGTCTTCATTTGCGAGGTCAGTTCGGCCTTCATTTCCATCATCTTCTCCAAAATCTTTTCCAATGCCGCGTCCATGGTTGTAATGTTCGGTGATATTGTCGTGCCGCTTCCTGACAGCAGCGTGACTCTTTGGGTTCGTGAAAGTCCAATTGCACCACTCAAAAATGTTCTTTATTTCCACCGGCTTACAGTTAAAGACTTGCCAATTATACAGAATTACGTAATGCACACAATTACAATTCACCAGTTCGTCCGTTACCGTTCCGATGCACGCACACAGTCTTCTCGTCCGTTCACTAACTCGTCAAGCACTGACTGACTCCACTCATTCCAGCCCTTTTTATAGGAATATCATTGTCCTCTAGAAGTCTCTGGTTTCCGTGAATCACCGCGAAAATTCCAGATGGCAGGCGAATAGGGAAGAGGCGGCCAGCGACAAGTGACACTCCCTAATCGTCCCCTCAGTTAGTGACTGAAATTAATGAGAGGGTGTGGCTCGGCTGCCTCTGGTCCCTTCTCTGCCGTCGTTCGTCTGGCGTTCCGATAATTGGTTAACAATATATATATATATATATATATATATATATATATATATATATATATATATATATACGTGATGGAATATTCTGACAAGGAGAAAGAAGAGGGCATTAAAATCGTCGTTATTTTTATTAATATTTTCATTCAGATTCATCATTAATGAACTTATAAAAGATTGTATTTTATCATAATGCCTAAAATAGTGTACAGATGACTTTGTATACCTTCAAATTATAATGTATCTATGTTGTTTATGGCTTATTGATATTTGTACAGACTGAAAACGCTTCAAAAATTTAGACCATACACTTCCTGAAATCATATCATAAGGAAACCTTTCCATTAATACTAGTTGTTTTAACTAGAAGACTAAAAGAACTGATACTTATTGGTAAAAGTGTTGGATTACTGAAACAAGGAGCTCGAGGTTGATAATAGGGACAATGAAAGTGAGGCATCTTTAAGTGTCGGAACTTTGCTGATGATATGTTTGCTACTTGAGTAAATCACATTTTTAAAAATTATTCCCGTTGTACAAATTAATTACATTAGAAAATTAGCTGTATTATCGTACACATCCTGTCATTGTGATTGTCATTTAATAACAAAAGTGTAGTTGGTTTACTCTTTCATTTTAAAGTTATGGAAATTACAGAAAATCGGGCTTCATTTTTATTCTTTGAAAAACATTAGAACAACTAACTCCGTGGCTAAATATATGATGTATTTATAATCACTAAAGTTATTTTTTATGATTAAGCACCCCTGTCGCGTATGATAATTGACTAACCTCTCACGACGGACACACGCACCTTCGAAGAGCTGTATGTTTCGTAGCTTAATATATGCCAACTTAATAATATTTCACCTTTCTAATCGAGCAGATAAGAGGATAACAGCGATGGTAATTTTAAGGTCAATACGCCTCAACGCTTTGTCGAGTCATACAAGCTCGCGATATACTCAACACTATTGTAGACATGGCCTCTTGTAAATAGCATTGCCAAACCAAAGAAGCCCATTAAATTTCCCAAAACACCGAAAATAAAATAAAAAAACTGTCCTTACTTATGAAACCACCTAATACAAATGTCGACAGCATACCGGAGATGTTTGAATAGTAATTCATGGATCAGTAGTAAATTTTTGTAAAATTGATCAAAAGGGAGGTCATGGTCACTACATGGATTAGTGCCACTTTTTACACTGTGGCCTGGTGTCGCATTTCGCGCCAGCTTAAAGGCAACGATCTCAATTAGGCTGTAAGTATAAGCTCCTAAGAGCGACCCTGTAGCATCGGACCTCACCGCTAAGTTGCCGTGCCAGCCGGTCTTATATAGTACATGAAATATCCACTTTGTGTCCGTGAGAGTTTATAATACATTCTATGTTCGTTTCCTATAAATTAACGCCTCCATAGTTTCAAGAGAGTTGTACATTTTATAATAACACTATTAATTTTAAAACGTTGTATAGTATTTTCACACTCTGCAGTTATTTGTATAAGGAGTTCAAAGCCAAGTATTTTACAAATACAAACAAGTATGGATTGAAAGTATATTACCGGCATTAACTCAGATTGATCTACAGATGAAAACAGCATCCTTCCAAATTTAAATAATTAACTAAATAAGCTTGACTGAAAGAAAAAGAACTGATCATCGGTCTTTAACATGACATTTTCTACCCATTTTTTGTTTTGCTACGTAAGGTATGTAGAGGTGGTGCTCTACACAAAACATAGCCCGCAAAATCGCCAACTGGCAAGTGTTAGAAGAGGAATCGCTTAGCGATCACCGGTTTATTTACTTTGAAATTAAGGGCACCAGAGAGCGCAAAGAAACTAATGTAGAAAAGAGGAAGATAGAATACGATTGGGAAGTGATAAAAACCACACTTGAATGGAAGCTAAAAGGAGTGAATGCTAACTTAGAAGGGAGAACGCCTGAACTTTTGACTAAGGTTTTGCAAGAGGCCTGCAAATTAAGCCAGATAAAGAGATCAACATCGAATAAAAGTCAAGTACGATATTGGCGGAGTACCGAAATAGATGAATCAGGGAAGAAACGTTTAAAAAACTAAGAATTATGACCAAGCTTCGTAGAAGAAACTTATATTTAGAGGAAATCGAGGTAGTGAAAAATGAATACAGGCAATCAAGGAATAAGTTGACTAGACTCAGCAACCAATCCAAATGTAGTAGTTGGCAAAAGGTGTGTGATGAATTAGAACATGACATATTGGGAGCTGGATATAAAATAGTCACGGGGAAATTGATAAATAAGACTCCCTTTGATCTGAGCACTGAGAGGAAAATGGAATTAGCTAGGGTGCTATTCCCTACAAGGGAAGACAACCTGGAACCAGTATACAGAATGGCCAAGGCAGAGATATTTACTATGGAGGAAATGAATGATGCAGTATGCAAGATCAAGATAGGGAAAGCACCCGGAATAGATAGAGTAAACACAGAGGTGCTTAAAGCCGCTGCTAAAATAGCACTAGAATTGTTTCTTAGGACGTTAAACGATTTGTTACAGAACAGGAATTTCCAGATAAGTGGAAAATAGCAAAGGTAGTGCTGGTTTTGAAAGGAGGTAATTCCCCTCTAGAGCCTTCAGCTTATAGACCATTGTGTCAAGTTATTTGAAGGAATGCTTTAGTCTAGATTAGAAAAAGGGGTCACAGAAAAAGGGGGGTTATTTGATCAACAATATGGATTTCGTAAACAGAAATCTACAATACAAGCCATTCAGGATGTACTCAAAATAAAGAAGGAATGGAGTGGAAAGTGGGTCGTATTAATTATCTTGGACGTGAAAAATGCTTTTAACAGCGCTACCTGCATTATAATACTAGATCGTCTAAGGGAAAGGAGTATTTCCACCTATATAATAAATGTGTTAACATCTTATTTTCAAGGAAGGAAAATAATAATTGACAAAGAAGATGTAAAGATAACTGCTGGCGTACCACCGGGTTCAATACTCGGACCAATTCTTTGGAATATATTATATGAGGGTGTTTTTAGGCTGAAATTGACAGAAGGTGCGATGCAAATTGCTTTTGCGGACGATCTTGTCTTAGTGGTAACTGCCGAAGATAAACAAGAATTGATATTCAGAGTTAATGAATCACTCAGACGTGTTGATAGATGGATGACTTATAACGAATTAGAGCTGGCACCACATAAACCAGAAGCCGTCATTATGAAGGGCCCTAGAAACCAGTTCACTGGTGGTTTTACATTGAAGGGGACACAGATAGTCCCTAAGAAGGCCATTAGATATTTGCGAGTCAACATAGGTGAGACTACAACCTTCGGTGAGCACATAAAGCGGTTGCTAAAAGGGCAGAAGAAAGAGCCTCACAATTGGCTAGAATAATGCCAAATATAGGTGGACCGCGTTCAATCAAACGAAAAATGTTATGTGGAGTTTTTTACTCAATTATGCTATATGCTGCACCGATCTGGCATTCAGCCTTAGAAAAGAAGAAATATGCAAAAGAAATGGAGAGAGTCCAGAGGAAGGTATTATTAAGAATGGTATGCGCCTAAAGAACGGTTTCTAACAGGGCACTGCAGGTAATAGCGGGAGCTATTCCAATCGATCTGTTGGTTAAAGAGAGGCGATTGATCAGTGACACTAATATATGTACTTCTACCGAAGTAAAAGCAATGATTAGAAACCTAATCATTAATGAATGGCAATCGAGATGGGCTGCAACTACATTGGTAGGTCAATGGACAAAGATATTAATCCCGAATGTGAGACCATGGCTACGGTGCTCACATCGACAAGTGGATTACTTCTTAGCACAGGTTTCAACCGGACATGGAAGGTTCAGAGGTTATGCACTTAGAATGGGAAAGACTGATATTACTAACTGTATATATTTCAATGATGAGGATACAGTAGAACACACTTTCTTCCACTGCCCACGTTGGGAGAGACACTAAATTCTCCATTTGAATCGCATATTTCCCCGGTAAATCACTACGGCCTCTTGCTCCGAGACACACCGATTGTGTTGACTTACTATCGTAAGTACTTAAGTCTCAGGCTTCATCATTTAACTCTTATTATTTTAGTTAATTGGTGGAAATTAATCATTTCTTCATACTAGCTTTAGATAGGCCAAGATTTTTGATAGAGTCAACATAAAATGTTCAATATCATGGCGGGAATTTGAACCACGGATCTCCTAGTTTCCGTCCAGCCGCTCTTACCGCTTGAGCTAACATGGCCAACTATAGCAGAGAATGTTTCAAGTTGACACTGTCTATCAAACAGTTGGCAAGTTGGCCATAATATGTATATGTAATGGCTATATATATATCTTATGTATATTCTTAAGTGCCTACTTAAGTTTCAGATACTCATAGAGAATAAAATATCTATCGTGAATTTTCTGGAGTTTTCCTCTAAAGTCCTTTTCGGATTACCTCTATGTAACTGCTAAACTGTAAGATATTAGAGAAAACGCTACTATACAAAAAGTGTGTATCTCGAAGACCGAATATACCAGTCGCGGGAGTCAGGGTGCTGGCTACGTCCCATTCCCTTGAACTTTACTGCACCCTGCACATGATGCCCGTAATGGCCAGGGGTAGGTACATAGTGGCCGTGCGCTAGGCTTCGACTTTAAATCGCAGTTGTGCCGCCGAATTAGTTCATAAATAGTTATTCAGTTAATGATTTTCGAGAACTTCCTTATAATTGGTTTATATTTAAAATACTTAACCTTGTTTCTAGTAATCTTGTAAGTGAATGGAATTTCATAATCTTCACGTAGCGATCAGCTCTTTAAAACTTTGTCTATCGCTTAAGCTTATAGTATTGCTCTAACCTCGTTATGTTGTGACTTTATGGTTTCGTAGATTTAAAAGTCCAATTTGCAGAAATTGCAAATGTTCTTTATTTGCGTAGAAATGCACTTAGTAGCAGCAGAATTACGTTACATACATAACACCATCTACCAAGGTCGATGTCCATACAAACAGCGTTCTGATTACATCAGCTCTCGTTACAACAACTTTCTACAACTGTTTACTCCTTACTGTGTTTACTACTGTTCACGAGTCTTCGCCTTCTTAAATACCTCATTGATAAATTCGAGATATTTCTATAACAAATACTACATATTTCTGGAATAAACAAGACATCGTAAGATATATAAAACAATCAAGACGTCACTAGAATGTTCCAATTACCTCACTTATCTGTGTCGGTAAGTCTTATCTCAGTGATACACTATCCGACTGTTACCTTTATGTGCAGGCTCTTTGTGTACACAAGCCACGCTTATCTCTCGGCACCGAACTTTCTGTGTTTTCCACCGCGACAATATCTATAAAGAGGTAGATTACAAAACCACTTCTACAAATATTTAACTCGATTAGCCTGAAGTAGATGGAAGAATAAACAGTTGCACGAATAACACTGGGGAACAAAAAAAAAATTATTTCCATATACCCGAAACAAAATAGGCAAATTCTTATGTAAACTGATCTGCTGATTCCAAAAATGCACTTCAAAATGTTGTATCACGTAACGTTTTTTAGGTATTCATAATTTGTTTATGAAAACTTACAGAAATGAGATGTGATATCTCATATTTGATTAATTGAAAATAATAGGTATCTTATTGCCAAATAACATTGAAAATAATAATTATTACTAATTATTATTATTAAAATAAATAAACACAAGATAATGATGAAAACCACATACCTGAATTATCTCATAAGTGTTTCACTGTTGATTTTTTTTTTTTTTTTTGTATTGACATGTACTCTCCCATTTGAGGAACCAACAATAGTCTCCCAACATGGCTGAATCCCAGCGACCCTGGTAACGTCTTTCCATCTCAGAAATTTCCTGGTGAAAACGATCACCTTGCTCATCACTTACAGCTCCTATGTTTGTAGGGAAACTATCAAGGTGAGAGTGCAAAAAGTGGATTTTAAGTGACATACGGCAACCCATTTCTTTGTAGCTCCTTAATAGTTCTGAGACTAGAGTTTCATAACGTTTTTCTTTGTTATTGCCCAGGAAGCCTTCCACCACTGATTTAAATGATTTCCATGTTACCAGTTCAACACGTTTAAGCTTTGATTCAAAAACACTGTCTTTAAGAACTAGTCCTATTTGAGGACCGAAAAATATACCTTCCTTCAATTTAGATTCACTTATTTTGGGAAAGATACTCCTTAAATACTCAAATGCAATTCCAATTTTGTCCAAACCTTTAACAAAATTTTGCATTAACCCGAGCTTTATGTGAAGTGCGGGGAGAAGAACTTTGTTTGGGTCCACTAGTGGCACATACTTAACACTGCTTGCTCCAGGGGTATAGTCTTCCCTTTCCCCCCACTCTTTCAATATAAAATGCTTATCAGTTGCCCTATTGTCCTATAAACACAAAAAACAGCAATATTTTGTGAAACCTCCCTGCAGTCCCGTTAGCAATGCAACTACCTTGACGACACTATAAATTTCCCAACCATAGTTTTCATAACTAATAGCATCTAAAATGATGGACATGGAATCGTATGTCTCCTTCATTCCTATGGCATGAAATAAAGGTATTGAAGGTAGCAAATTGCTATTATGAAGCAACACTGCCTTTAGGCTGCATCAGTAGTTTATGTCAACTTTATTTATTTTGAGTTGGGCAAACCCATGTAACTAGGATTTTTATATTAGACTCTAAAATTAATTTTACTAATAAATCTTACGTGATGGAAAATTTGTTCTAGTTATTTCGAACAGTATTCATATTATTTACAGGTATACAAATATAATTTAATAATAAAATGGCTATTATTTTAAGTGAAGTCAATATGAGTTGGTATCATACCTCATTTCTGTAATTTTATATGAAAGAATAAGAATAAGAATATCTCAAAAACGTTATGTGATACAGCATTTTCAGAGGCATTTTTGGAATCAGCGAGTCATTTTGCATAAGGATTAACCTATTTTGTTTCGGGTTCAAAAAACGTGTACCCTGGTGTAATTTGTACAACAGTAAAAATTAATTTTAAAAGTAATTTATCTCTTATGTTTCCTTTTATAACATCAAACGGAAATACAAAATCAAGATTACAATTATAAAATCCATACTGAAAATGCCATATATTCCTAAATCCTGGAAATCCTATCAAGTTTCCCATCATTGAATAATAATTCGGTCCCCATACACCTAACCCCAGGCTTTTGTGTATTGGAGGCCCTCTACTCCTTTTTACATATTTTGCTATTTCACCTACTCCACTCTACATTTTTCTCTTGATTATACTTAGCCATCCCTCCTTAACTTTCCCTAAATAATTCCCTAAATAATTCCCTATATTTCTCTTGTTCTTTTCCCCTTTTACTCACAAAATTTTCTAATTACTGCTTCATCCCCCAAATTGTCCCATTTACGTAGCCAAGCCTGCTCTCTCCATACCTTTATTTGGCTACAATTTAATATACAATGGAGATGTGCATTCTCTTCTACACACATTGGACATTTATCTAGCCCTCTCTCTTGACCTATACCTTTCAAGTTTCTCACTCCTTTTCTCGTCCAAGCAAAACCTTCTCACCCTAAATTACTACATACATCTATAT
Organism: Mantis religiosa; assembly: GCA_030765055.1. Classification (NCBI taxonomy): domain Eukaryota; kingdom Metazoa; phylum Arthropoda; class Insecta; order Mantodea; family Mantidae; genus Mantis; species Mantis religiosa. Next base: position 8,809 of record JAUKNK010000372.1, on the reverse strand, counting down.
ATTGTTACCAGAACATCGGAATTCCAAGAGAACCAGAGGCTGGCAAGTAGTGGCCCGACGGGAAGCATTTAGACCACGCCTACCCATTTCTTGTAGCGCTAACGAGGGGATGGTTGGAAAAACATCACTAGCCATCTCTTTCCCCTGCCCCTGACGTCTGAAACAGTCGGGATGATTTACTGCAGCGCGAGACTTCCAGAAACAGCGATCTTCCTATAAAAGGGCTGCAGTTGGCGAGTCAGTTCAGTTCTTGACGAGCAGCCGTGAAGAGCGCCGTACTAGCGAACGGACTGCAAGACCGGGTACGTGTATCAGGGGAATTGTACGTAGTTGTGAGTGCGGAGTGGACCTGTGACAGACGAACTTGTGAATTGTAATTGTGTGTGCTACGTAATGCTATGTAATCGGCAAGTGTTCCAAATGTAATACGGTGGAAATAAGGAACATTTTGAGTTTGTGCAATTGGACTTTTAATTTCACGAACCCACAAAGTCACAATATCCTTCCCTCCCCCAGGTTGTTTTTATTTCTCTATATAATCTCAGTGAGTACAAGAGTAAGTAGAGTTAGGCATGCGAGTGTAAGATGGCATATTTTTTTAGATACATTAGATGGAATTGTTAAGTTGGTTATGGAGATTCTCGCATAGATATTAGTAGCGCATGCAAACGCATAGATGCCGTTATGCCCAAAGTAATGAACACCTAACATTCACACATTGGGATATGTTGCATTTCCTTCGAGAATCCACTTGACTGTTGGAGCAGGCACCTACCCACGCTGCACCTTGATGATGAGGGAGGTATAAAGAACTTTAAACTACCTCTACTTACTCGTTTGTCCTCAAATTGAAATTAATCACCAATTAGGAACGACATTAAAACTGCTTATGCCTTAACAACTAGTAACAGTAAGGAAAAACAACAGCAGCTTCGAGTTGCGTTCCGTGGGTGTAAACGCCTTCATTTGCCTGGCAGATTATACGCCATATATTTAAGACAGAGACGGAGACAGAAGCAGACAAAGAGGGCACATGTTTACGAACACCGAGGATATCATTTATTAATACACCAGCTACTTCTCTCTTACATCTGCAGCCTGCTCCATAATGTTTGCGCTCATTGTAATTGATACAAATCTACTTCACGATGGATGTTTATAAGTTGAAATTCACCATCTTAAATATTCACAGATGTAATTTTATGGTTCACAAATGATTTCTTTCCCAATCATATAATAATTCCACATATTTGTAACGTATATATATAAAGTAAATGGTTTACTTATAAATGGCTTCCCTAAAAAAGCAAATAAATAAAAAGAACGTAATGAGAAGAAGTCTTATATATTAAACTTCTAACCTGTAAAGGCTGTTTTCATGTATGACTTGGAACCAGAATGCCAGAGAGAAAAATGCTCGTTGGTTACGCATAGTACCTACTTTGCAAAAAGGATATTTCCTTAAGGGCACGGGGAGGGTATTTGTACCCAGACAGGGCTGCTTTTTAACAATATTAAAATATAAATATACAAAAAGTTAACATTGCAAGAAATTGAAATTTGGACTTATAGTATAAGGATGTGTGCATACATAGACTGTATAATATATACATTACGATCATACAGTTCCTTGCAAAAGGGGCATAAGGGACTCTATGTATCCTAAGGAAAAGTATTATACCCTATACTTCAGGTATAGGTTCCTTGCAGGAATTAAAAGCTACAGGCATCAATCTTTTTGCTGAATAACATAAGGCGCCATTTTATAATCTAAACTAAATAAACAGCATATGCACATGAAAAATTATTTAGTTGCGTTAAAAATGATAATATTTTTAAGGACTGAATTTTATTTTCGCTCCATTGTTTTAAATCATATGGATATAAAAGTTAGATTAATGTGTTCAGGGAACATTAAAAAATAAGCCCTAAAACGTTTGTATCAATATACATTATAGTTTTTGAGAAACATGCGCCTAAAGTATGAAAAATCAAGGTGTTGGGAAATCACGATCAAAGATTAAACACCATACTTTTTAAATTATACGCTCTCAGAACATGCCTGCTTCATATTCCTGCTCATTTAGTTTCTCCGCAACTTTTCTTTTCCTTTTCTTACTTCTAGCTCTACTTTCAAGCAACTGAGCTTTTTTCCCCCACTAAGGGACGACGTACATATTATTGTAACTTTGTGGGTTCGTGAAATTAAAAGTACAATTGCAAAAACTCAAAATGTTCTTTATTTCCACCGAGTTACAGTTGGAACATTTGCCGATTACATAGAATTAGTAGCGCACACGATTGCAATTCACCAGTTCGTCTGTCACTGATCCACTCTGCACTAGCAATTACGTACAGCTCCTCCGATGCACGTACTCAGTCTTCCAGTCCGTTCATTAGCACGACGCACCTCCGGCTGCTCGCAAAGGACTCAACTGAGTCGCCAACTGCAGCCCTTTTTTATAGATAAATCGCTGTTAGTGACACGAGATAAATGGGTAGGCGTGTGCCGAACGCTTCCCGTCTGGCCCCATCTGCCAGCTTTTTATTTCGGGAATTCCGATGTTCAGGTGACACTATTTTAGATATGCTGCCCTCTTATTTTCAGCAACCTTAATACTCATTTTTGTCATTACTTTATGCCTACCACTGCACCCAGCATTATAATAAATGACACTATCACAGACACCAATTGTTAATTTTTTGGCTCAATAGGCACAGTTTTGAAATTCTTTCCCATATTATATGATGAAGACTTTCATTTGGGTTTTTGGTTCGACCATGCAAGCACTTTCTCAGTAAATCATCTTGAGAAGGTTCCCTAAATACTGGTTTAATTGCCAAAAGTACCTCTTCTGGAAGAGTGTTTATGTTCATAAGTTTCTTTGCTAATCTGAGCTCTTTGAAAGCCACGCCATGTATCTTCACCTTTAGGACACAAACCATGCTGTGGATTACTATCTGTGGATAGCCCAAATAGCTTACTTCATTTATGCAATTGTTTTATCTGTATTTCTCCTGATAGCTAACCCATAATACTGCTGGAGGAGGTCAATCTCACTGTCTGTTAGTCTTCCACGACCTGTAAGTGGTTTGCCATTTGGAAGAAGCTTTCCCTTCATACATCAGAAAGTGGGCGTGCCAATGCACCGCTATCTTTAAATTGATGGATTAAAGGGCTTTAGTACCAGCTGACACCCTTTGTTATATGTCATTTAAAAGCTGAAGAATTATATAATGTTTTAACCCTAAAATTAAAAAATCGATTTTTGAAGCCCATTGGCCTCACAGTACATTTAAAAGGCTTGGGTTCCAGGGACAAACGTACACACAAAACTGATTTCACTATTGGGGAATTACTGTTTTGCACTAAGTAAAACCGTAGCGAAGCAGAATCTTGCACTAACACAGAGGAAGACAGCTTCGAGAGTTGTGGCGTACTTCAGCTGGGAGCAAGGCCTGCAGTGCGCGTGACGTCAGGCAAGAGCCATGTAGTACCAAGTTGCCTATATAAATGGCGCTGCGAGTACAGAATCTGAGGGTTCAATCAGGTGTAACATACTCCATGACAACAATGTAGCTTCCACGTAACAAATGTAACTGTTAAATTTACAGTGTGACGATATATTGAAGGACAAATATACACACAACAAAGACTTGGCTGATTTTTACAAGAATGTCCCCCAAACCAGATTTCCGAGGTTGTATTTACTTGCCGCACGAACATTGTGTATATTTGGCTCCACATATGTGTGCGAATTTTTTTTTCTATTATGAAATTAGCTGAGTCCAATCCACGGAATACCTTTTCGAATCAGAATCTAACATGCAGCCTTCGATTACAAGTTCTCCAGACATTACGTCTGGACATTGATAAACTAGTTAAAGAAAAACGAAACAGAAAGTTTCGGAAAACGTCCGTGTAATTTTGTTCTGAATGGATATCCTATAATTTGCAGAGAGAATTACTTTCTTTTACTCTATTTACTTTTTAACGTGTCTGATCTACAGATAAACTACGAGTTGAAGTTTTATATACAAGCGCTCATAAGTAAAGAATGATCATAACTTTTTACGGCCATAACTTTGGCACTAAAATTCAATCTTATTATATTCTGTTAGCTTAATGTAAAAGAAACACGTCATAGTAGTTTCATTGTTGGTACTCTTGGTACTCACCTGTGAGAATCAGGCAAGTTTACACACGTTCAGTATCGCCTACCGCTGCAATGGAGGTAATATGCAGTTAAAGTTGATGTTAGAGGAAGATCCGGAGTTTCTTTCTAACGTAATCACTGCTGATGAAACTTGACTACATCATTTGGATCCTGAGGGCAAATAGCAAAGCTCAGTGTGGAAATATCCTTCATCACCAATCCCCAAAAAAGCAAAATTGGTAGCTTCTGCTCCAAAAGTTATGGTCATCTAATTCTTTGATATTCATGGAATGGTTTATCAGCATATTGTACCTGCACACACATCAGTAACTGGACAATACTACAGGGATATCCTGAAAACATTGCAAGTCCATATCAGGTGCAAAAGACGACATTTCCCTGAAGTAGGTTGGATGCTGCACTACGATAATGCGCGGCCGCGTATTGCCAATGTTGTTATTGAATATATTGCAAAAATCAACGTGATGTGCATCTCTCACCCTCACTATACTCCGAATTTAGCCCCATGTGACACTTTGTTCTATTCCCTGACTTGAAGAAACGCCATCATCAGAAGCATTGGTGAAGGCTGCGGAGGCGATTTTGAAGGATCTCTCAAAATGGCTTACAGCATGTCTTTAAAGACTGGCAGAAGCGCTGGGACAAGTGCATCGTATTCAGGGGAGACTATTTTGAGGACCATGAGCATTATTAGAATAAGTAAAGGAACGTTCTCAAAAAAAAAAAAAATGAGATAATTCTTTATTGAATAGCCCTCGTATTTTCTTATCGAACAGAGCCAAAATGTAATTGTTAATAAACTGTGACCAGTTCTGTAATTAAAGCAGTAACTATTAATATGACAACAACAATTAATATTACAGTAAGTTGTACATATTATTAATACCCGATACGTTTCCTGTCTTTCCTACGCTGTCGGAACCCCAACACGTCAGACCCTTTCCTTCCTCTTAGGCAGCAGAAATCAGCGCGGTGACGTCACACGCTAAACTGCCTTTCGTTTAGTGACATAATTGGCAATTACAGCTGACCTTGCTGACGTCACACCGTTACTACCTGTCTTCCCCTGCACTGACAGCTACAGTAACTGAAATGATAACGGTGTTCATAAAAGTGACGGCAGAAATCGAACATTTTAGGTGCAGAGTGAATAACAGCTTCGCATTTGTTTATTAAGTATTACATCGACGATCGCACGAGACTGCGGTTAGAAAGAAACCCGCACTCAAGACTGACGTCACGAGGAAGAAGTACATTGCCGTGAGAAATAAACACACACTCAAGATTCAGCTGATGTCAGAATATGCACCGTATTATTACTAAGCAAAAGACCTTCGCGACTGTAATTCCTGAGGCTTTCATTTCCAGAAAGATCTAAAGCGCCCAGCTGATATATAAAAATTACAGCAACAGAAATGGTGTGTGCTACAGAGACTTAAAGGAACACTGTAGGGACGTTTACAACTGTTGGATTTTTCTTGGAAAGAGACTGCGTAGAACTTTAAAGTTAGGATGAACCAACTTCTTCTTGTCTGTATGGACCAAGCGGTTTGAAATGAGTCATTCAGCAAAAGAATTGCCATTGCTAGATTTTAGGCATCAAATTCAACATGTAACGGAAACAAATGACGCTATAACCTCAAACAACTGCGAGTTTGCTTTGTACTGAATGAAAAGTGGCAACAGTAGGCACATGACAGTGCTGCTGTTAAGTCATTTGTTCCAAGTTTTACATAAAATACCAATTTTGTTTCATTCATGATCTTAAATGCCGCCAAGATGTTTATTCAATGAATATTCTTTGTTCGCACTTACAGCACTCAACGCAATGCACAACGTAGTAACGCAGATTCAGAAATTATTGTGTCAAAACTAAATCACAATTTGTAATGTTGTGTTCTCAGTACTAAAATTCTGTAAAGTTACAGTAAAATGTAATAGATTTATATCCTGTATTTTATATTAAAGGAAAGCACAATACTTGTTAGATATATAGTGGTTTTGTTATGCGTGTTTGCGATACTTTGTGTTGGTATATTGTACCAGGGATGTTGAATAAAGGATGATCATACCTTTTTGACAACGTGCCTTTACTCAACCTCATAATTTTGATAGTCCTTCTCAAAACAGT
>JAUKNK010000371.1:180000-298370 GCA_030765055.1 Mantis religiosa | reverse complement strand
CGTCCCCGAAGGCTCTGACTTATCCCCTACACTCTTTAGCGTGTATGTGGCGGATCTCCTCACGGAGCTACACGTCAACATAGCCCAATATGCAGACGACGTGCCAATATGAAACACAGATAGAAACGCACTCAGAGCCTTCAACCCAATACAGCGACACCTAAGCCTCATTCATGATTGGTGTAGGCTTTTGCGATTGTCTATCAACCCAGAGAAAAGCCAAGCCATACTCTTCACTAAGCGTCACTTTCCCGCCAACCTCCCCGCCTTGAACTATTCTGGCAGAAGGATAGAGTGGACAAACTCTCTAAAGGTGTAAAGCTGGACAAGGGCCTAACTTTTCAGGGTCACATCCAGGAGGGAGCTCATCGGGCGTGTGGAGCTTCCTCTTCGTTATACCCCATGATACGCTCAGGAATGCCGACACCCCTTAAGTTGCGCCTTTTCCAGGCTTTAATTCTTCCAATCATGCTTTATGCCTGTGAGATCTGGGGCATGGCCGCAGGATCCAATCTGCGACAAATTCATCGTGTACAAAATAGATGTCTTAGGACCATCTATTCTGTTTGCTGGAGGGTTCCCGTGAGATACCTTTGTGACAAGCAATTAACTAATTTTCAAAGTACAGACCATTATATTCTATTGTCTTGCGCCATCGTTCAGCGAGATTTATTATAACATGATGGCACCAGTCTCTGGTTTTTGATGCCAACAATTCGGTGACTTCAACTTGTACTGCTTCAAAGTTGTCAACATTTCTTCCGCGTAGAAAATCAATCATTTAAAAAAAATCTGCTGGTGCAAGAACAAGACTGCATGCTGGGTGTGTTAGCAGTTCGATTACCCCAATTGCTGAATTTTTAAATGTCTGTTGGTGCAGTATGAGGTGTAGTACTGTCCTGTTGTAATAGAACAGTGTGGAAGATCTCATTTGGCGCCGGGGCACAAAATTCTACGAGAGTTTGCCTCAACATCAGAACGTCCTGGTTAGGTCTCTAGGGAACTCTAGAACCTCCGAAAGACGCTACAAGATCTACCGGCTTCCCCGCATGGCATGCGGGCACAGTCGGTGAACATTAAAATTCTTATTACAACCTTAAAATCATTACTGTTTGAAATTAATAGACTTTCTAAATTAAACTCTTCCTAAAAATTATGACACAGTGGTGCTCACATAGCGTTGCACCCGAGTTGGCTACCAAGAGGAGCTACGGCGCACATCGGTTTTAGTTGAACATAGGTATTATCCTGCTGATAAAAGCGATACTCTGGCTTTATCTTAATTAGCAGAAGCTTCACAGATAACTCAAAAATTACTCCACTTGGACATAACGTCTATACGTCATTTGTGATTCGTGCGCATTCCATTGACTGAAGTGATGCGTTCATTTGGAGGTTAGCAGTCGTTAAGGAAGCGTGGAGGTACTCCTCTCTTTCCGACAGGAATAATCACTGCGTTATCTGAGATGTTTGTACTAACAAAGATAAAGCCATGTGACGTTCTGAGCAGTAGAATAATATGTGCAAATATTATAATAGCCTCTAAAGTAAGAAACACAAAAATTTCCATATAAATGGTAGTCTGCAATTAGGAAACTTTCTTGAAAGTCTTGCCCGACGTACTTTAAGATGCGCAACTTATATGCAATTTTGGTATTTAAATGCCTTTCACATTTTGAATTAGGATGAGAAACGTTTCTTATAGTCAGGTTTTCCAAACATATATATATATATATATTCGCGGTGAAATTTTGACACTTACATCTTGGATAGAATACAACTACTCCTTTATCTACTATGTATCTTCATAATACGGAAAGTTTTGTTTTAACGCTAAAATAAAGCCCAGCGAAAGCAAGCTGTACTAACATACAGTTCAAATATCCCGCATGTTTCCTGACTGCGATCACAGCGGTACGCAGTGGAAGTCTCATGCAAACACGAAGTACACGTATGAAATTACAGATGGCGCTCAGGCTATGTTCTTCAAGTATGTTAAAATATGCCTTAGTTATTAATTTACTTTAGTAAAATGTTTAGAACTGTTATGTTTTCCTTTAGTGTAAAACACGTCATAGCTGTGAATAATAGTAATTTGGTGCTGTATTACATGGAAAATATCACTACAGAGGAAAATGTAATATTGTGATTGGGAACGAAAGTCTACAGAAAGTTGAATAAGTATAACAAATTCAGGTGTTTCTCTTTATATATTTATTCACCTAAGAGAGTAATAAATTAGTTATATGAATAACTATAGCGGCTATAAGTATTTTGAACAGCGATATAAATCCAGCTAAGCAACCCCCCATTAATTATGAATTAACCCAGGTATTTCCAAACGAGATGCTGTGCATCAGAAAAGTTGCTTGCATTGAGTATTTGGGTTGGTATACAATAGATTTGGCAGTAGAAATTCGTAGCATTAGACACATCTTGCTTTTACTTGTATTTTTAATTTCAAGAAATTATTCGTTTGTAATACCGAAAGTTGCCATAAAATTTAGGGTCCATTTTATGTTGCATATTTCTGTGCCCATTAATACTTATTTCGCTCTCATAATTACTGAAAACTAGAAGAATGTTTCAATATCTTAATTCTCAACAGCAGCAGTGATTGATCCGTTATTCTTCTACAATGGTACTTAAAAAGCACAAGAGACAAACTACCAGCTAGGGTTAATATAATAGACTACAGCGCCAGCACAGGATTTACGTAACAGCACTTGGGGATTTTATTTCCTAGTATTTTGCGCCCACGTTTTCTAAATTGCGGCACCGAAGGCGATGAAATTCATGAGATGGCGTGGGAAACCGCAGTACCCGGAATTAACCCGCCCCGACGCCGTTTTATTCATCACAAGTCTCACATGCAGACGCCTGGGATCAAAGCCGGGTTGCTTTATTTCTCCTTGTGTGCCCCAAGACATAAGAAAAGAATATACTAAAAAATATGCGAATACAGTAGAATTTAAGTGATAACCAAATGTTTTAAAACTGGTTGTCTAGATGACGTCCTTGAAGTTCCATTCCCTTTGTAAATTAAAGCCTTCCGTTTTGAGAGAAGTAATTTAGTATTGACCTCAATAACAGGTCATATTTTAAAAATAATTAATTTCACAAAAGCGTTTTGGCATAAATTGTTCCTAAATTTCGGCAAGAGCTGCATTTTTGTGTAGTAATGTTTTGTCTATCTCTTACAGTTATACATAGGTTATTAAGTATTAAGAGGACTTCTGGAATAATTTCAGGAAATTCAAGTGGACCACAATATATAAAAATGCAGTAAATGTATCTTATTTTAATAAAAATGGTTAGCAATTTTTGAGAAAATGTTTTAGAAGAACCTTAACATGTAAAGTGTAGCATGAGAATTTTCTTAAACTAAAATATAAAGTTTGATATTTAACTGATCTTAGCATTTTAAGTTATGTTTTTGATACATAAAACACACGAGAAATGTTTCCACTTGTAATTTTGATCATTTATCGATATCGAATGGGATGTAACTGCTACCTCTACTTGCTGTATGTACGTAGTAGAGAGATATAACACTTACATTCTGTCGTATATTTCAAGTATATAGATTAATGAAAACATTAGAAAACGTTGGGCGTGCGAAGTATGTCTCATACCTTTATAGTTTAATCGGAGACACAGTTTCATGACCTTAAATGTACTTAATGGCGAGAGCCTCTTTTGTATTTACTGATATGTAAATGAGCCGCTGACGGACAAATTTCCGGAACACAGGTAGCTCGATGTGTTCATCACAATTGACAGCAGCTCGCTAAATAAATCATTTATTTTATTATATCTCCCGTTTGGCGTAGTTTAAATACACCAACTAGAAATTTAATACATCTTCATAAAAGCGTGAATTCATATTAATTAGTTATGGGGAAAGAATTAAACGCATTTGGTCAAATTTAGCGTGTGCTTTATGTTAAGCAAATAATTGCAACAAGTTTAAATCAATAGTAAAGTAGTCTAATGGGATAACTAAATGACAGTAATATTTCGAACAAAAACACATCATCCCTTTAACCTTGTTGTTAAGTGAGGAGATTTGCTGCACATTATATCGCTGTTTATGGATAAAGCGTTTGTATCAATAATTCGAAAACTAGTATGCGTATTGTTGTTTTTAAGTTAACACCACGTTAACATGGTGAGGCTTATTTTACGATTGAAATACTTAAAATCTTAAACGAAACAATTTTTCCTCCCACTTGTAGACTGCGGACTTAAGGGAGTATACTTGCCAAAAATGATTAATACTGCCAAAACTTCGTGATCAATATTTCTGCTATCATGTTGTCACGCGGACGCTACATTCAAATTGGAAATATATTTTACATGAGCGATACGTGATAGTTGCTTTCTCTGTATTACTTTATCTGACTTTCTATTTTCTATACCTCACTCTGTACTTTGTTTCTCTTAGTGCTTTTCATGTAAATGCCGCTAATTTTCAGATATATTAACATCTGAATCCGGTTATAACTTAATTGAATTTGTATTTGTCTGGATGTGACCCGTAAAACAAGTGGTGAAATGCCTCACATTTGTTTGTAGTGTGAGTACCTTCAGACGAGAGCTCGGCCCATTCTCGACGATTAAACATGGCCTCATCAGTTATATAATACTGAACAAGGTAGGCACTAAATTGTTCTATCTTTTGACATAACGGCTTGTTATCAGTCATATCAAATGCAAATCAACCACCTACTTCATGTGGAGGTAAATAAGACAAACTAAAACAGTGTTTAAGCCACTTACCGACTTCATAGGAATTGTCCTTGAACACACTTGTTCGTCCAAAGCATTGTAGTTGACGTCACCAGGCCTGGCCGAGATGGAACCTACAACCCAAAAGTTGAGTTGAGTCACTCCATGTTGACTTAATTACTCCATGTATAGAAACCTCGAAATCTGCAACTATTGTCTTATATTGAGGCTTCAGCCTTAATGTTCGTACTCTTCAACTATGGAACGAGAGTACTAAGGAATACATGTCTATGTTTTAATTTGACAGGACACAAAACACTGATGGAATGTAAGTCCATTATTAAGGAAATGCAATGTAAATAAACTGCGTAAAGTACTTTGTAGTGCATCTATAATTGTCGTAAGTTGGTGATTTGCGTTTTGCCTCCACGTGCTATTCAGCTGGGAAAATACGGAGAGGGAGTAAACACGTCACTGGCACGTCAGTGCGGTCGCCTAGCAATCAAAAGAAAACTGTTGCCATAGCAAGCGGGCACGCTTATGCTACGTTGCGAACTCTATCGCACTACACCACGTGCTTTATGCCTGATGCTAGTCTATCGGCATGTTGAGGTTTGTAATAAGCAGACATTGCTACTATTGTTGCTTCGCTTATCAATCAGCGGTATTACAATAAGGGAACAGGTGTGTATTTAGTTTCAAGGAATATCTTGTAAGGTTTTCTGGGTTGAACGGCCCACCTTTTCAGTTTCATGACCAACCCTCCTTACCTGACTTTGTCAGGTCCAGGTCTAACATTTATAACCCTCACCTTACTTAGGGTATTTCTCCCTGTGGTCACTGCCAAACTAAGAGTGTAGTTTTTCAAGTAGTGAATGTTTCACAAGTGCTGCTTTAAATTTTCGCAACATAATTCGTGTGATTCAGTGATCAGCTTCCATGTTTCAGTGTAAATTTAATATTTAGGCAATTATCGTTACTAATGTCTGTCACCAACAATTGTACTACAGACACAGAAAGAAATTATCTGTGAAGATAACAAAAATGTTTTTGGGTACGGAATTCCTATTAAAGGACAAGTAAGGGAAATTGTATCTGCGTGATCAAGACCATTTAAAAAGTACGAATTGCTTGAACTGGTCAAAGCAAACCGCAATTCCCAAAATATATAATTAATGAAATTGCTGCAGAAAAAGGCCACAAAATTATTAAATTCCTCCCTGCCATTGCCATTTTAATGCAATAGAGTTGATTTGGGCACAAAAAAGGGATATGTAGCGCGCAACAATACATATTTCACTATAACATATGTTATAAAACTAACAGAAGAAGCAATAACAAAAATAAGTGCTAAAATTTGAAAAGATGCTGTTTCTCACACAAAAAAGTTATAGTGGCAGCATGGGAAAACGAAGGCGTTTTGGAAGAATGTGGAAGAACTCATAATTTCAGTGGGAGATTGCAGTAGCTTTGACGACGACGGGGGCGACGGCGGCAGCGACGACGATCAGAAAAGCGGTACCAATGAGAGCAGCGACTATGAAATAAGCGGTGTATTTCCGTTGGAATAGAATGAATAGGATAGAGTGGACAAACTCTCTAAAGGTGTAAAGCTGGACAAGGGCCTAACTTTTCAGGGTCACATCCAGGAGGGAGCTCATCGGTCGTGCGGAGCTTCGGCTTCGTTATACCCCATGATACGCTCAGGAATGCCGACACCCCTTAAGTTGCGCCTTTTTCAGGCTTTAATTCTTCCAATCATGCTTTATGCTTGTGAGATCTGGGGCATGGCCGCAGGATCCAATCTGCGACATATTCAGCGTGTGCAAAATAGATGTCTTAGGGCCATCTATTTCGCTCCACTATGTGGAAGATATCATTATGCGCCGGGCCACAAAATTCTACGCAAGTTTGCCTCAACATCAGAGCGTCCTGGTTAGGTCTCTAGGGAACTATAGAACCTCCGAAAGACGGTACAAGCTCTACCGGCTTCCCCGCATGGCCTGCGGGCACAGCCGGTAACAATAACATTCTTATTACAACCTTAACATCATTACTGTTTGAAATTAATAGACTTTCTAAATTAAACTCTTCCTAAAAATTATCACACCACCGGTGCTCACATAGCGTTGCACCCGAGTTGGCTACCATGAGGAGCTACGGCTACCTGCCTTTCATCTACCTAATCGTAAACCACCAACCTGCAAAACCCCACATTTCCTGTCATTAAGTGGTTAAGTCCGTATAGGACAGGTACACGAATGACACACATCGTGCTGACCCTCAGGCAGCCGCCACCTGCTTGAATGAATGAATGAATGAATTTCGTGTATATATTCCTTCCCATTCGTTTACCCTTTTTGAATCTGCGTCTTTTAGTATATAGTACTGAACATTCACATGCATTTTAACACTACGTGAATTTTGGGGAATTGCTCTTCATCAGCGTTGATATAAAATTTAATTAACTCATCTCTGTAGTGATAATACGTGCCTTTTAAGATTGTGTTGTACGTATAAATACTGGTTTCAATTATTATTTTTGGAATATGTACATCCTCATATACTCTATTTTTAATATTTAGTTTTAAGAATATTAATAAGTTATATTAGATTTATATTTACTTTTAATTTAACGGTATATCCTTTTTGTAATGCACTCTTTGATTTAACTGTGACTTGTTAGGCAATTTACGTTGTAGCCTTAATGTTATCGTCCTTTTTATGTTTTAATTACAAGATACTTATTGTCACATACATTTTTATTGTTGTGTCCAAGGTATATCTGGTTTATACTGAGCCAATCCGAGTCAATTTATTTTATAGAATTGGTTTTGATATTCAACACAGGGTATCAATGGGGAGGTTTTGATTTATTTTTAAGTGAATATTACGGGATTTTATTTATAAGAAACTTAATATGTGTTACTTTTCTAAGTTCTCATTTAAATTACTTTACTTTTGTGTTATTTTTATGCATTTTATGCACCAAATTACTTTTATTTCCGATTAAAAATATTAATTTAAAGATTTTTGACTGATTAGTGAATTCGGAATCTTAATCCTTTCATTATGATATCTCGAGACATAAGTTTATTGCTTATAGCTTTCCGATTATTCTTAACGAATATAGTTGCAGTATTTAATAATTGACGGATTTAAAATATAAGACGTTGTCTGAGATTTTAGTTAAAAGTTGCGCTTTACTTAAGGGTTTACATATCAGTTTATTTTGCTAAACATTAATAATTTTAACTGCTGTAATTAAGGTTAAAATAGATAAAATGGAATTATATCATAATCATAAAACTTAGAGCTAAATTATTTTGTATTGTGTCATATAAATTTGCTGTATAATTGTAACTTGTAGGATACGAATTGTCTATTGGACTGTCAGGAGTGGACAATAGTATTTTTACGTCAAGTAACACTTCAACTGTTTATTTATCTGTAGCTTATTGTCGTGAGTATTTTTTATTAATATTACAGTGATTACCTTTAATATTGTTATTTTTGTATTAATTTGTAGTGTTAGTTCATTATATATTTGTCTTTATGCTTTATATAAGGAGATGTTGCACTTAATTGCTTAGTTACCGTTATCAGAATGTAAAACCTTATAATGTCGGAATATTAAGTCAAGCAGCAGATGTAGCCATTGAGTGAATATTGTAAGATATCATTTAGATTGCATAACTTAGAATGTGTAATAAATTGTTAATTTCATTATTAGTTTTATTAGCGGAGATAGTACTCAGATTAGCTACGGCTATAGTAACTCCAACATAAGCTCATTATTGGATTTTAGACTGTATTTATTAATTTGATTAAGTAAAACTTTTATTAATTCGAGCTTTATATCTCTTTAATCTCTCACTTAAATAATGTTAATTCCGTTTTGGGTTTTAGCCTTCCTTCATATTTTAACTTATTCCTTAATCTTTAAATTTTTAGGAATTGTAATATTATTTCTCTTACAGTTTACCAGCTATACAAAGTCGCTGAGAATGAAGAGGACTTCTGAGGGCTTTGCTTCAAAATTGAACTCTTGAACTAACAACTCAATTAATCATAACAACATAAAAGCGGATTTATGTAGTAGTGACTTATTATGGGTTTTCTTGAAAAGTTTTGAGTGTCAGCCTGAAAATGTTGAACGTAAGCACAGTTTGATATTCAGCCGAATTTCATTATTGACCTTTGGTTCAAAATCTACTTTATTCATTTCTGGATTCAGATTCTGCCGCAATATATTTTACAAAGCAGCCTCAGCATTTAATTTTTTTGTTAGAATGCAATCCCCTCCTTACCTACTATATATGTTCGTGATACAGAAGGTATTAATTTAAAACCAAAATGCAAAAATAGACGAAACTATCAGATAATCACCTGCAGTTCAAATGTTCTGCCTGTTTACAGAGTGACTTCGATCACAACGGCACATGGTGGAAGAGTTATGAAACATTAGGTACACGTTGACGTTAGTAGAAATCGCGCAAGTTATAACTATTTGTGTATCAAAGTATCATAGTTATTACGAATGTGTTCCAAAACATAAGAAAGGGTGATACATGTTTTGACGTAGAAGATGTGTATAATGTGAATAATAGCAATTGGGAGCTATTATATAAGTCAATATAAAGCAACTGGAACTATTGACCTTCGCAACAAAAGCCTACAGAAAGTTGTACAACTGCAACAGAATCAAGATCTTCTTTGTATCTTTATATCCATGTCCCGATTGCTTTTTATTTTTCTGAATAATTATAGTATGTTGTGATAAAATACAAGTAAACTACAACCAACATTACGAAATAAGCTAGCACGTAACAAATAAGAAAGACACAAAATTTATATCCATTTAGATCCATTTCGGACTACCTTTTGCCATTTTTGTTTAGTATCGAACATTGACATAAATTTGAAAACAAGTAATTTATGTCTGGGTGTACCTGTAAAATTTAATTAAATTACAGCTATACAGACAATATGTGTTTTAAGACTGCGTCATAAACTCGCTTTACCAGTCCTGTTTGAAATTATATAAAACTTTTAGAGATCGCATTGAAAATATAGTCAAAACATTTAGGTTTATGTGTAATTTCGGGCACTGAATACCGAAATTAACAAAAATGTATGTTGGGATACTCTGCAGGTACACATTTCATGCTTTTAATGAACAAAAATTGTCCCTATTTCCATGTATAGGTTTGAAATCAAATAGCAAACAAAATTGTTAAAGCTGAGTTATATCAAAGATTGTTTCTCGACTGCAAAAATATTTAAAATCAATTATATCCTAGGAGAACGCTAGGTTAATTGTCCATTGTTTATTGAACTACGGAGAGAACTTCTTGTCAAGTAAAGACATTGTACACACTAAAGGACTCAGTTTATCGATATTGTGTAACCTGTTTTGTAGTCAATAATTGACAGGGTTTTAATATTATTAAGTTGTAAATACTAAAATTGTGAGCTTCACCTCATAATGACTTTGGGATATTTTTATATGTGTTATTGAGAATAATATACAATTAATTTCTAAATAAATAAAACATTTTAGTGATTCAGATAGTTCCCAGTTTGTATAAAGTGTAAAATACGAGCAAAATAAGCAATATAGAACATTATGAGGGAAAGCGTCGTATTTCTGTTCAGAAAGTATCCGCCATTTCTGCTTTGCAAAAATAGTACATCCAAAGAAAATGGTTTATAAGAAATTTCTACAAATACCAGTGTTTGTCTTATTGAACCTCTAAGGAAAGACATCTGCGATACGTGAACAATACAAATACAAACCGTTATCACTAGCATTGGACTCTCTGGCTTTGTAACATGAGAAAAAACAGACACCATATGACGTCAAACAGGAAGACAAGGTGATTCAAATGCAAAGTCTGAACTTATTCTTATGATTTCACATACAGAATTAAAACAAATAAAACAGTATTTAACCTCAAAAAAACGTAAATGCTCAGACCCTGCTTGGGAAGATACGCTTCTCCAACATTTAATTGTACCGAAAAAGCACAGCACAGATAATTACGTGATCATCTCTACACATTCTTAGATATCTTTGACAAACTAAAAGAAATGAACGTCGTGATAAATGAAGACTGATTGGTCCTTATTATGCTGTATTCTCTACCATCTTCATTTGAATATTTTCGAATTACCGTTGAATCAGGGGTTGAGCTACCCAATGTTGAAAACCTAACAGGTAATATCTTGTAGCAAAATGAAGCCAGAAAAAAACGAAAACTTCAATTGAAGGAGCACTATATGCTGGTAATAACAGATATCAACAGAGAAGTGGCAATCAGTAGAAACGAATGTTCTCAAAGCAATTTGCAAGAGGAAGTCTCAAGTAGTCTCCCTGTGTAGTCTGTTCGAAGACAAATAACAGTACCTATAAATGTTGGTAAAATAAAAGGAATTTAAAGATCACTGAGCACACATTCAACGTGCAACAATGTTCAGTTTGAGGCCGAATGTCTACTCGCGACAGTTATTCCTACAACTAAATAATTAAGGTTAGAAACTTTTCGCAATATTTTTATTTACAGTAACTATGTTTTATTCTTCTAGTGCTTTCTATAATATTCCACAAGGTAAGAGAAGAGGAATAGCAAGACTTATAGATAGGTTTAATGTTGCTGACAGGAGCACCTCTACAATATTTACCTAGCAATAATCCACACATTAAACATAGCTTAAAGTAAGTTAACAAATGGATACTTAATATCAATATGCAAACTTTAGATATATTGCAGTAACATTACTCCCTATAAAGTCGTGATGAGAAAAAAGACAGTTGACTTTAAGTGACAGTGAAATGTTTTAAAATTACTGATGTAGGTTGATGACTTTGAAATTCCCTTCTCCTTTTATCTCCAACAGAAAATAAAAGATCTCATCCTTCCATTCAGATATCGCTCTCGTTACTGTTTGATAACGAAATTGCCCTCTTTATTTCGTGCACGGATGGGCCATATTTGTAAATACATTTTAGTTCTGGGGACTTAAAATGTGTGTTGGTACTGAAACCCCGGTATTGAATTTTTGGACTGTACTGAAATACTTAGCAACTCGAGGAAGTACGTAATAGAAAGTAAAAACGACTTGTCGGTTTAGAAAAATATAAACAAATGGGAAATTGTTAAATATAACCAAGAGTAAATCTGACATGGTTGACTCCACAAATTAAACTATATCGGACATAAACAGTGTTTTATAACAGGATCTACGTCAAATGGGTGAGACGAATTTGTTTATGACTTACAATTTACAGTTGTGTAAAGTGATTCAGACTGAAAAGTATTTCTGAGGAAATTTCCTGCAAATTTAGCGTATCCATTTCCTTTGAAATAAACATATTTCAATAATATACCACTTCAATTAATTTATTAGAGCCAATTTGATAAAATTGTAAGAATTTTTTCCAGTTAATTGGCAGTGCAGTATTGCGAGGTTATGTTTAACTTCTTAGCGCGGAAGATGTTGTACAAGATCGGTATTTAACCGATTTTCCAGTTTTGAGTTTTGCTGAGAAATCTCTTTTTGTTTAAGATGCAGGTGATCCTAAAACATATAATATGTATTACTGGTTCGGTAATATGCCATTTAGATCTATTCTTGACACTGTGTTTTTAGAACTAGTTTATCAATATGAGCACATCGGTTTTAGTTGAACATAGGTATTATCCTGCTGATAAAAGCGATACCTGGCTTTACCTTTATTAGCTAAAACCTCACAGATAACTCAAAAATTACTCCACGTGGACATAACGTCTATACGTCATTTGTGATTCGTGCGCATTCCATTGACTGAAGTGATGCGTTCATTGGAGGTTAGCAGTCGTTAAGGAAGCGTGGAGGTACTCCTCTCTTTCTGACAGGAATAATCACTGCGTTATCTGAGATGTTTGTACTAACAAAGATAAAGCCATGGTGACGTTCTGAGCAAGAGAATAATATGTGCAAACATTATAATAGACCCTAAAGTAAGAAACACAAAAATTTCCATATAAATGGTAGTCTGCAATTAGGAAACTTTCTTGAAAGTCTTGCCCGACGTACATGAAGATGTGCAACTTATATGCAATTTTGGTATTTAATTGCCTTTCACATTTTGAATTTGGATGAGAAACGTTTCTTATATTCAGGTTTAACAAACATATATATATATATATATATATATATATATATATATATATATATATATATATATATATATATATTCGCGGTGAAATTTTGACACTTACTTCTTGGATAGAATACAACTACTCCCTTATCTACTATGTATCTTCATAATACGGAAAGTTTTGTTTTAACGCTAAAATAAAGCCCAGCGAAAGCAAGCTGTACTAACCTGCAGTTGAAATATCCCGCATGTTTCCTGACTGCGATCACAGCGATACGCAGTGGAAGTCTCATGCAACACGAAGTACACGTATGAAATTACAGATGGCGCTCAGGCTATGTTCTTGAAGTATGTTAAGATATGCCTTACTTATTAATTTACTTTAGCAAAATATTAGAACTGTTATGTTTTCCTTTAGTGTAAAACACATCATAACTGTGAATAATAGTAATTTGGTGCTGTATTACATGGAAATATCACTACAGACGAAAATTTAATATTGTGATTGGGAACGAAAGTCCACAGAAAGTTGAATAAGTATAACAAATTCAAGTGTTTCTCTTTATTACGATCAGAGCCAAAGCCAATGGCCAGCTAAATAAATTATTTCCAATATTTAATATCAACAACCAACTTAGAGTACATATGGGCCTTACCCTATATAAGACACTGATAAGGCCTATTATCACGTATGCAGCCCCCGTGTGGGGATACGCTGCAAAAACTCACTTACACAAATTGCAAACGCTACAAAACCGAATAATCCGAATAATCACAAAGCAACCGCCGGTAGCACCGGCCAATCTGTTGCATAACGAACTAAGACTACACTCAATTGAGGAATTTATCAAAAGACTCAGCTTCAACGTATATAAGCGAAAAGATAAAAACACTAACGCACTAATTCAGCAACTAGGCAATTACGAAACCGAATACAATAAACACAAAAGACCGCTGTCCATATTTGATAGGACCATAGGGATGGGAGATCCAGAGATAGACATACAAGAGTACCTGAGCACTCTCGTAAGACTTCCATAGAAGTAGTAAGATTACACATGACTGTACACGACTCCCCGACAACTGGCAGTTCCACAAAGTCCTTGCTCTTAGTCAAGGCGGCTCTGGTGGGGAGGCTATCCCCTCCCCCCATACTTACACGACATATCGCTATGAACAATGGTTCTGATCAATCTAATGCGAACAAATTCAACTTAGGATTAACCACATACTAGACGCAGCATACGCGCAGAACTAATAACTTTGTCTAATGTATTGTCTACCCTCTCAGGGTAGACAATACATTAACTCAGAACTAACAGCTAATGCACATAACGTAGTATAACTAACACATGACCATTTCCTCTATCATTGAGGATGCAACCACTAAGTTAGGACGGTGTTTCCTATTGGAAACGACACTACACCCAACTACATTCCTCACCACGAATCCGCGAGGGCATATTCAGGGCTTCGGTCATGCTTATGTCCTAGCATCCAATCTCACCTTGGTTAGGCCATAGGACCAACCTCTACACGCTCTCCGTGAATCCGCAGGTGCATAAGCGGTACTGCCGGAATTCTTCTCCTGACTTCTCTCCGGTGGAGGTTTTTTAGTGAGTAGTACCTTCGGGTGAAGCTCACACTCCCGGCTGAACCATCCCAGTTCAGTCGGGTTCAGTCCATAAATGGATTTTTCCTCCACTTGAAAAAAAAAAAAAAAAAAAAAAAAAAAAAAAAAAAAGTTTCTCTTTATATATTTATTCACCTAAGAGAGTAATAAATTATTTATATGAATAACTATAGCGGGCAATAAGTATTTTGATCAGCGATATAAATCCAGCTAAGCAACCACCATTACTTATGAATTAACCCAGGTATTTCCAAACGAGATTCCGTGCATCAGAAGAGTTGCTTGCATTAAGTATATGGGTTGGTATACAATAGATTTGGCAGTAGAAATTCGTGGCATTAGACACTTCTTGCTTTTACTTGTATTTTTAATTTCAAGAATTTAT
Source organism: Mantis religiosa (assembly GCA_030765055.1). Taxonomy (NCBI): domain Eukaryota; kingdom Metazoa; phylum Arthropoda; class Insecta; order Mantodea; family Mantidae; genus Mantis; species Mantis religiosa. The sequence continues at coordinate 283,478 of JAUKNK010000371.1, read as the reverse complement.
TCGTATGTAATACCGAAAATTGACATAAAATTTAGGGTCCATTTTATGTTGCATATTTCTGTGCCCATTAATACTTATTTCGCTCTCATAATTACTGAAACTAGAAGAATGTTTCAGTATCTTAATTCTCAACAGCAAACAGTGATTGATCCGGTATTTTTCTACAATGGTACTTAAAAAGCACAAGAGACAAACGACCAGCTAGGGTTAATATAATAGACTACAGCGCCAGCACAGGATTTACGTAACAGCACTTGGGGATTTTATTTCCTAGTATTTAGCGCTCGCGTTTACTAAATTGCGGCACCGAAGGCGATGACACTCATGAAATGGCGTGGAAAACCGCAGTAACCCGCCCCGACGCCGTTTTATTCATCACAAGTCTCACATGCACAAGCCTAGGATCAAAGCTGAGTTGCTTTGGTTCTCCTTGTGTGCCCAAGACATAAGAAAAGGATGTACTAGAAAATATGCGAATGCAGTAGGATTAAAGTGATAACTAAATGTTTGAAAACTGGTTGTCTAGATGACGTCTTTGGAGATCCGTTCCCTTTGTAGGTTAAAGCCTTCCGTTTTGAGAGAAGTATTTTAGTATTGACCTCAATAACAGGTCATATTTTACAAATAATTAATTTCACAAAAGCGTTTTGGCATAAATTGTTCCTAAATTTCGGCAAGAGCTGCATTTTTGTGTAGTAATGTTTTGTCTATCTCTTACAGTTATACATAGGATATTAAGTATTAAGAGGACTTCTGGAATAATTTCAGGAAATTCAAGTGGACCACAATATATAAAAATGCAGTAAATGTATCTTATTTTAATAAAAATGGTTAGCAATTTTTGAGAAAATGTTTTAGAAGAACCTTACATGTAAAGTGTAGCATGAGAATTTTCTTAAACTAAAATATCAAGTTTGATATTTAACTGATCTTAGCATTTTAAGTTATGTTTTTGATACATAAACACACGAGAAATGTTTCCCACTTGTAATTTTGATCTTTTATCGATATCGAATGGGATGTAACTGCTTTCTCTACTTGCTGTATGTACGTAGTAGAGAATATAACACTTACATTCTGTCGTATATTTCAAGTATATAGATTAATCAAAACATTAGAAAACATTGGGCGTGCCAAGTTTGTCTCATACATTTATAGTTTAATCGGTGACACAGTTTCATGACCTTAAATGCACTTAATGGCGAGAGCCTCTTTTGTATTTACTGATATGTAAATGAGCCGCTGACGGACAAATTTCCGGAACACCGGTAGCTCGATGTGTACATCACAGTTGACAGCAGCTCACTAAATAAATCATTTATTTTATTATATCTCCCGTTTAGCGTAGTTTAAATACACCAGCTAGAAATGTAGTACATCTTCATAATATCGTGAATTCATATAAATTTCTTATGGGGAAAGAATTAAACGCATTTGGTCAAATTTAGCGTGTGCTTTAGGTTAAGCAAATAATTGCAACAAGTTTAAGTCAATAGTAAAGTAGTCTAAAGGGATAACTAAATGACAGTAATATTTCGAACAAAAACATATCATCACTTTAACCTTGTTGTTAAGTGTGGAGATTTGCTGCACATTATATCGCTGTTTATGGATAAAGCGTTTGTATGGATAAAGCGTTTGTATCAATAATTCGAAACTAGTATGTGTATTGTTGTTCTTAAGTTAACACCACGTTAACATGGTGAGGCTTATTTTACGATTGCAATAATTAAAATCTTAAACGAGACAATTTTCCCTCCCACTTGTAGACTGCGGACTTCAGGGAGTATACCTGCCAAAATGATTAATACTGCCAAAAGTTCGTGATTAATATTTCTGCTTTCATGTTGTCACGCGGACGCTACATTCAAATCGGAAATATATTTTACATGAGCGATACGTAATAGTTGCTTTCTCTGTATTACTTTATCTGACTTTCTATTTTCTATACCTCGCTCTGTACTTTGTTTCTTTTAGTGGGTTGCAGGTAAATGCAGCTAATTTTCAGATATATTAACATCTGAATCCGGTTTAAAACTTAATTGAATTTGTGTATGTCTGGATGTGACCTGTAAAACAAGTGGTGAAATGCCTCACATATGTTTGTAGTGTGAGTACCTTAAGACGAGAGCTCGGCCCATTCTCGAGGATTAAACATGGCCTCATCAGTTATATAATAATCAACAAGGTAGTCACTAAATTGTTCTATCTTTTGACATAAGGGCTTGTTATCAGTCATATCAAATACAAAACAATCACCTACTTCATGTGGAGGTAAATAAGACAAACCAAAACAGTGTTTAAGCCACTTACCGACTTCAGACGACTTGTCTTTCAACACACTTGCTCGTCCGACGCTTTGTAGTTGACGTCACCAGGCCTGCCCGAGATGTCACCTACAACCCAAAAGTTGAGTTGAGTCACTCCATGTTGACTTAATTACTTCATGTATAGAAACCTCGAAATCTGCAACTATTGTCTTATGTTGAAGTTTCGGCCCTAAATGTTCGCACTCTTCAACTATGGAACGAAGTACCAAGGAATACATGTGTGTGTTTTAATTTGGCAGTAAACAAAAGACTGCTGGAATGTAACGTCAATTATGAAGGACATGCATTGTAAATAGCTGCGTAAAGTATTTTGTACTACATCTATAATTGTCGCATCGTAAGTTGGGAATTGGCGTTTTGCCTCCACGTTCTATTCAGCTGCGAAATAAGGAGAGGGAATAAACACGTCACTGACACGTCATTGCATTCGCCTAGCAACCAACAATCCACCAGTCAAAAGTAAACTGTTGCTATAGCAACATGGCACGCTTATCCTACGTTGCGAACTCTATCGCACTACACCACGTGCTTTATGCATGATGCTAGTCTATCGGCATGTTGAGGTTTGTAATAAGCAGACACTGCTACTATTGTTGCTTCGCTTATGAATCAGCGGTATTACAATACCGTCGTCGTTCGTTGCCCTTTAGTATGAGAAGGTATGCGTTGTTGGAAGGGAACAGGTGTGGATTTAGTTTCATGGAATATCTTGTGAGGTTTTCTGGGTGAATGGCCAACCTTTTTAGTTTCATGACCAACCCTCTTTACCTGCCATTGTCAGGTCCAGTTCTAACATGAATAACCCTTACGGTACTTAGGGTATTTCTCCCTGTCATCACTACCAAACTAAGAGTGTAGTGCTTCAAGTAGTGAATGTTTCACAAATGCAGCTTTAAATTTTTACAACATAATTCCTGTGTTTCAGTGACCAGCTTCAGTGTTTCAGTGTAACTTTAATATTTAGCCAATTGTCGTTACTAATGGCTGTCACAAACACTTGTGCTACAGAAACAGACAGAAAGAAATGATCTGTGATGATCACAAAAATGTTTTGGGATACTGAATCCCTATTAAAGGACAAGTAAGGGAAATTAAATGTGCGTGTACAAGACCATCAGAAAGTACGAATTGCTTGAACTTGTAAAAGCAAACCGCAATTCCCAAAATATATAATTAATGAAATTGCTGCAGAAAAAGGCCACAGAATTATTAAGCTTTCTCCCTACCATTGCCATTTAATGCAATAGAGTTGATTTGGGCCCAAAAAGGGATATGCAGAGCGCAACAGTACAGAAATCGCTATAACATATGTTATGAAACTAACAGAAGAAGCAATAACAAAAATAAGTGCTAAAATTTTGGAAGATGCTGTTTGTCAGACAAAAAGTTATAGTGGCCGCATGGGAAAAAAAGGCGTTTTGGAAGAATGAGGAAGATGTCATAATTTCCGTGGAGGATTGCAGTAGCTTTGACGACAACGGTGGTGACGGCGGCAACGACGACGATCAGAAAAGCAGTGCCAATGACAGCAGCGACTCTGAGATAAGCGGCATATTTCCGTTGGGATAGAATGAATACTGACCCAAACGAAAAAAGAAATTGGAATGTACAATTCTGTGCAGGTATGGCACTTTTGTTTCTGTAAATCCTAACTGTAGCTAACCATTTATTATTTTTTCATTCCAAAGATTTCGTATGCTGTAATTAGGTAACTGTTCACTTAAACATGTAGACAGTCTTACGGCAGTCTTACGATTAGCAGTACGCAAATTTCTAGGAATATGTGCGTGTGCATTACCGCAACCGAATTTGCTCCTCGCCTGAAGCCTCCATCTTCGTTGACAAGCACGTGGAGAGGAACGGTTAAGTGGCAACGGTGCTAATTCCTCTCCTTCCCCACTCCTTCAACTGCCAATCACCAACTTATAATGCACCCATAATAATAGTCCCATCTATGTAACGCGTTTGTACTTCACAGAAACATTGCAAAGCATTTGCCCATACAAAAATAATCCTAGTTTTTTCGTGGTCATTAAGTAGCACAAGATCTTCGTCAGTAGAGGACATTGGTTGTGCTTTACTTACATCGTCGTGAATTTCAAGTATGTTTGTAGTTATTTCGGTATATGGTGACGTCGTTCTCGTAATAGTTTAACGCCACTGAAATGTAAGACAGTAGCACAAGTCTCTGGAGTTTCATTCCATGTTGCACTTATTACAATGTCTGGTTCACTGGCACAGGACGCACGTACGACAGTCGTGAATATGACCGCCTACAGTTAACGTTATTGTTTTTCAGGACAACGCCAACATATACGTCCATCTATTGTATGTGTACGCCTTACGAAACTTGAACATATATGCAAGCAAGTCCTCTCTTAGTTTGCTGCCCCTTTCGACTACTTCCATGACAACCTTTACTGTTCACTACTCTATCTCTCCCACGCGACGAGTCTACGACTGAAACAAAACACGGCACTAAGTTCTAGTCCATTTATTGTACTACCAACTTAACATAAATACAAATTCTTAGACAAGCATGTCGTTGGCGCTCAGCTATTATACCTAATTTAATCAGTTCTTTATTTGGCTTAGATCGTTCCTATTATTTAGTTATTTATTATCAGAATGTAAAATCTTATACTTTCGGAATATTAACTCAAGTAGGAGCTGCACGAAATGCGTCAATTTTGTAAGATAAAATCATATTTATTATTTATATTGTATAATTAATATTTAATTTCATTATTAGTTGTATTAGCGTATATGGTACTCAAATTTCCTGCAACTATAGGAACTCAGACCTCAGTCCAATGTTAGACCTTGGAGTGTATTTATTAGTTTGTCTTGGCAAGACTTTTACCAAGTGACTTTTACACGTTTATTAGTAATTCTAGTATTATAAATATTGTCACGGCAGCGGGCATAAAAGTTTCAACGCAAACACATAAGAGACGGCGGATAGCGTTTCACGGTAATAAACAGCTTGCATAAGCAGTTAACGATAGCCCACCCACCCATCCACCCACCCACCCACCCATCCATCCATCCATCCATCCATCCATCCATCCATCCATCCATCCATGACTCAAGGGTCTTAGGTACATGAAATAAATGACCTGTTGAAGCAGATGAGTATGGATCATTCTTGGATAAATGCAGAGTATGGGTATAGAGGCTTCTGGAAAGAAGTTAAGCTAAGATTAGAAGATATTGACACACCAGACATTTTCGCCAATACAAGTGACTATATATATATATATATATATATATATATATAACGATAGTTTATTCTGCATCTCTGGATCAGTGGGCGCATCTGTAATTCTTAAGCGATGAGTTCCATTTCTTTCCGAAGGTCGTAGTAACGATATTGATAAAGTTCATATTACAACTGTAGAAGAATGATCAAATAATACCTTTGCTGTTCCAAGATGGAAATCTAATTCCTCAATAGCATTTCTAAACACTTTGATACAGTTCCAAATACTATTAGTAGAGTCTTTTCAACCAGCGTTAGATGTCACGATGAACTATTTCTTTTGTTGCGCTCTTGCTACTTAAGCATTTTTGATGCACACACAAAAATTTTCCGTACAAACCCGGGGAACTAAATGCACGTCTTACTAAATAAGACATTCTTAAGCAGGAGAACTAAATATTTTAAAACATTTAACTTCTTATCATATTACGTTGTCATGGTTACACCATTACCTACTTTACATTATTTCTTTGTCATACTATTAAAACTAATCTCTTTGACCATTCTTAACAAAACATGAAGTCTCCAAAATAACTGCTACAACGCCTTACTGCGGTACAGAGAGTTTTCTACTACTGAAAATGTAGGGATTTATACTGAATTTTGGACAAGCTACCCCACATATTAAACAATTAATATGCAATATGTAACAAATAAATGGTACTGAATGAAAACTTAGTTTTCATTGCAATAAAAGCTTTACAGATACCAGACGTTAATTAAGTATGTTTAAGCTTTCAGGTTAGCCTATAAACAAATAACGAAGTCGAAGAGGTAGACCTCAGGCTATAGACGAATACTTTAAAGCTGGTCGCTATTTGATTACTTCCTTACTTTGCATGGTCTGTAGATAACAAAAACAAACGATGACTACATCTAATATGACAAAAGTAAAAGTAAAAGTAAGTATTGATATATATAATCTGTGTGCATGCATTTTCTCTTACAGTTTGCCAGTTTGCCAGTTATCCAGAATAAGGAACACTTATGAAGTTTACCTGCAAACTTAGTATATGCATGCCGTTTGTTATGAACAGGCTCTAGATGAATCCTCTTAGTGGAAATTTTTAGAGCAGTTTTTAGAGAAAATCATAATTTTTAAAAGCTTTTAATTTTTGTGTGGTATTTTAATATCTTTGTGAAAAGTCTTCACGTGTATAAATTTGGTATTTAACAGACCTTTTAGTTTTGAGTCTTGCTGGAAAAAGTATTTTTCACCTGGTGCCAAAATATCTATATTAAGTTCCAGTTCGATATTTCATTATTCTACTAAAAGCAACTCTTCCTCTACCTATTATGTTTAATACGGTACAGAAAATATTATTTAACGCTAAAATAACGTCCAAAGAAGAGACCGGTACAAACCTGCAGTTCAGATATCCCGTGTGTTCCCTCCGACAACAGCGACACGCAGTGGAAATTTCTTTAGCTATGTTTTTTCTTTTTTTCGGCTGTGGTGTACTCAGCTGTCGTTGAGAAGATGACGGCGCTGGTGGAATAGATGATGCCTTCCCCCAGGGATGCAGAGGGCAGAGCACCTGCCCTGTGTAGTGATTGTGCCCTCCAAAAGAGGCATAACAGTGATGGCGGCAGCGGAGGTCATGCTGTGTGACAACCGAGGTGAGGCAGGAGGTACCACAGTAGTGGCACCTCGGTTCAGCTGCGCGGAATTCTGCTGTATATCCGTAGGCGCAGGAGCGGTAGCATGGAGCTCGTTGAGTCTGTCGGCTGGCCTCGGTCCTCTGCACCTTAGGCCGGTAACCAGGGCAGGTTCCAGATCTGCGGTGCTGGCTAGCTCCACTCTGACCCTCGGTGTCGGGCTCCGGGCTGATGTGAAGCGGTGTACCCTTGTAGCTGAAGGCCACTGATGCTGCGCACGAAGCGTGCTTGTAGGTCCCGGGACACTCCCTTCACCCCTATACTGGTACGATGTGTGGTTGGTGTCAGCTGACGGCTAACTGCCGATGTGAGCTGTCCTGCTCTCGGCTGAGAGGCAAGGTCAGGTGCTGACTGTGGTGCCCTCGCAGCTGTGTTTGGATGGTGGTTGCATGGCGGCGGCTGGTTGGCGGCCGCTGTTGACTGACTTGCTTCCAGCTGGGAAGCAGAGCCAGGATCTGGTAGAGACTGAGGCGAGCTAAGCTCCTCTCCGTTTGTTCCCTGCTTAGTGGCAGTAGTCTTCTTGACTCGAACCTCTTTGTGGCGGTGATGTTGACTGCTAGGACTCTCTAGGAGTTGACTGGGCAGCTAGCGGGCTTCCAGAGGGGAAGCGGGCTTCAGTGAAGAGCTACTTGCCCAGAACTTCTCGGTCAGCTCCGCGGGAGGCATCCTTCCAGCCACCGTTAATGGCGGAGAGGCGGGAGACGGTGCCCGAGAGCTGGCAGGCGATGGCTGCTCTGGTTGGCTGGTCTTCTTGCCTTTAGCTGAGTTTTTCTTTGCCATTCTGCGTAAGTCGGCGTTGTCTCCTCAAGGTGATGTTTACTCCTCAGTCTCCTTATTAAAATAAATTATTATTCCCTTGTACTAATTAGTAATCCTTTTAATATGCCATTAAACGCATATTCAACTTTAATTTTACAAAGCTGACTTTGTGGCAATCTTCGAAAACGAAGTTTAAATTAATTGCTAGCGTATATTACTATATTGCTTAATTATAACATAATATTTAGAAAAGAGGCCAGTTTTGAATGTCTTAAACCAACACTGCCTTCAACACATTTTGTTTATTAACATGTATGATAAGAACCTTTCTTCCGTTATGTTATGTAAATGAAAATTTTTCAAATAAGTGCATTCAACAGATCCGTAAAGTTCTAAATTTTTCAACATCAGACATATTTGAATGAATGTATGAATTACAATAGCTAAAAACGCCAGTATATATATATATATATATATATATATATATATATATATATATATATATATATATATATATATATATATATATATATATATACATATATCCGTTTTGGAATGCTTCCATGTTTAGTTTTTATTACTTTTTTCTTCGACGTTTGTGTATATACGTTCTTAGCTATTCGTAGTACTGGAGAAATAACACGCACTAAAATATATGCTAAACCTAAAGAGTAGAGTTATGTAACTTAAAAAGATTTATAAATATTAGTAACTATTTTTTCTCGGTATACAATGTTGCAGCTAGTGCCATCTGTGGCCAGCAAAACAAGGTTGAACTTGAACTTACATTTTTGTGAGCCAACATGTTTTCCTTGACGGAAATGTGTAAACTAAAATATTGCCTGGTACGTAGCAGTTTTTAGAAGTATCTTCAAGTATTTACACTTACACTACATTCTCAAGTCACTCATTCACAATGGCTCATCTTTGCAACTCTTCGGAATTTAATATACCGCTTTACAGAAGTAGTCTCAGTGTGCATTTCCTAGTAGGTACAACAGGTATACAGGATATATTAAATATCTCGCACTGTGGTTTTCCTCTCTGGATACAACATAATACGCCTCCTTAACATTTCGCAGATCTAGTAGGTCATCGGCAAATGTAAGCAACTTTTTTTAAACGGATGTGGTTATTCCTTTTCATATCTCATGGCGAAGGAAAGATTGCGGAATTTAAAAGACATACATATCATCAGTATGTGAAATAGTTTAAAATTCCCCAAAGCCAGCCACGTACTGATATAATTTTAGTAAATTTTAGCAACTACTTACAAAATTGTGTACCGTTTCCTACGGGTATCAATAATATTAAAACTATCTGTGAAAGCACTGGGGAGGTTTGGACAGGAAAAGGCACCAAAACATACTAAACACTTTACAACAAGCTTTATTATTCTAAATAATTGCAAACTTAGCAATTTTCAAAAACGTAACTTTGACACTGATCATAGAGTGCTTTTTACAATTTCTTTTAGTATTTATATTTGTGCACCAACCCAGTGAAATATTCATAATATTTCACAGAACATGGGAAGAAAAATTGGAAAATTTAATCGAATAGTATGTCGGAAAATGGCTAACTCATTAAAAATATATTTGTTTGTGTAGGTACTAGCATTTTTCTATCTGCTACAGCGTACCGGATATACAGTTCGTTTGGAACAAAGAGCTTGAAAATAATTAAAGTTAGACGTCTCAATTACCGTTAGTAATTTAAAATGGATGAGCACCAGTTTTCACCATCTGAAGTGTTTGTATTTAAATTTGAGGCTATTTTTTGGTTTCCTTTATGGCCCATGCTGCTGAAAGTTGCGCAAGCACATGCACTCACAAAGGGGGAGAGGGAGAGTAGAAAAAGATGGAGACATGGAGAGATTCTGAAAAAAGCAATATTTAGACTCATAAGGCCACAAGACCCTCGTTTCCTTTGTAATTTCTACAGCCACTTCTATTGGTGTGCTACATAGTTCAGTTATTTGCATTTGCATTGGTGTAAAAACGTTGTACGTATTTGACTGTAAAAAATATATCCCTCATTTCAAAATTCAGACCTGTAATAGCGATTTATGCGTAGACATCTAAAGAGGTCAAAAGGCATTTCATGTAGTAAATGAGACATAGGTAAATTTGTTGTGAAGGAATATCTGTTACATCCCTGTTGGTTTTCCCACTTTACAAGCTCAGAAAATGGTGAACATCACATGTTATGCGTGACCACTCTTATTTAATCTCTGATATATTTCGTGCTTCACTTTGTTATTTAATTTACTATTATTCGTTTAATGCAACCTGAGAAGTCTGGGCTGGCAGAGCATTGTTTTCATAACGACCATAGAGCCAACTTTTGGGAGACGACCATCTTGGCAAAATGCAACAGTTCCTGGGAGCAGAGAATTAAGGAGGCTTTGGACATTTACTACGAGAGGAGCACGCTTAATCGTGATGCTGGATTTCGGTTCAGCTCCTCTTAAGAGCCGGCCTTCAAAAGGAACTCCGTCGATTTAAGAATCACCAATGAATACAGCTTGCTGATCAAGTTAAGTATTTACGTTTCTTTGACCCAATTAATTTTCTATACTCACGTCATTTCCTGACCTGGCATTTAGTTTATTGAAAACAGTCTTTTGTTCAGTAACTCAAATTTTAATGGTGTATTGTTTTTGTCTTTGTATGTGTTGTCCTGCGCCTTGCCGTAGCGTGCTAAGGAAGCATGCTTTGTTCCCTGGTCAAGGAAAGCGCCCCGGGTTCGGTCCCACCCACGTGGTGGGGATTTTAGGTCCCGGGTATAGGACCGGCGCCCACTCAGCATCGTGAGGAAAGTGAGGAGCTTACGCTAGCTAAACGGCCCTGGTCACGAAAATCAACGTTCCGGCTGGGGGATGCAGAGATGCTGACCAATTTGGTCCCCCTATCGGTTGGATCATCGCCCACATCTTCCGTACGTTAGTGGGCGTGAGGCCGATAGTCGGGTTGGTAGGCGCTGGCCCTGTAAGGGCTGTCGTGCAAGTGGTTAAGCTTAACTTTATATGTTTGTGTTATATCCAGTGATTCGTTTGCGGTTATAACATTTTATAAGTATCCTGTTGATGGGAGAAATGCACACTATCGAAACGTATATTTCCAATCGTCTTTTCACCTGGCTTGCTTCCCGAGAACAACTTGAGCATATTCGTCGCCAGGAAAGCTTTAGGTCTTATTTTATAAATTTCCCTTTATTATTGACTGTAAGTGCTTTAGTTTAACCTTTGATAGCACCTTTTGAGATGTTATAGTTTGTTGAATTTCCAGTTATTTTCCTTAGAACCATTGACAACTGTGAGGTTTGCTTCAAACTAGAATTCATGTAAAACCTGCTGTAAAAGCTCTGCCAACTTCCACAAGTGTCTCTGAGCTTATCGTCAGCTTATTAAACATATTTGTGGTTGGGTACGCAACAGAAGATCTGGAGCCTACCAGCAGCAGAGATAGACGGATGAGCGTTTATAATATTTAAGAACTTTACACATTATTATACAGATTGTAGTTGTGTTGCTTCATTAAGTAATACTAACAATACTAACAATACCAATATTACCAACAATACCAACATTACCAACAATACCAACATTACCAACAATACCAACAATACCAACATTACCAACAATACCAACATTACCAACAATACCAACAATACCAACAATACCAACAATACCAACAGTACCAACAATACCAACAATACCAACAATACCAACAGTACCAACAATACCAACAATACCAACAATAACAACAATAACCAACATTACCAACAATACCAACAATACCAACAATAACCAACAATGCCAACTAAGCCAACAATACCAACAATACCAACAATACCAACAATACCAGCAATACCAACAACGCCAACAATTCTAACAACACTAACAACACTAACAACACTAACAAACCTAACAAACCTAAAAACACTAACACTAACAACACTAACAATACTAACAACACTAACAATACTAACAACACTAACAATACTAACAATACTAATACTAACACTAATAATACTAATACTAATAATACTAATACTAATAATACTAATACTAATACCAATACTAATATTACTAATAATACTTATAATCATCATCATTATCATCATAATCATCACAATAATCATCATAATCACAATCATTATAATCATAATAATCATAAACAGAATAATCATAATCACAATAATCATAATCATATTAATCATAATCATAATAATCATAATCATAATAATAATCATAATAATCATAATCGTCATAATCATAATCATCATAATCATCATCATAATTATAGTCATAATCATCATCATCATAATCAACATAATAATCATAATCATAGTCATCATAATAATCATAATCATAATCATCATAATAATCATAATCATAATCATCATAATAATCATAATCATCATAATAATCATAATCAACAAAGCAATTTACAAAAACTTCTACATGCGTGTTTCCGTGGAAATGAACTGTATACCTCATAGCCGTGCAGCAGCACCATTCAGAGTACTTAAACCTTTGTAGAATAGTGAGTTGAGAATGTATGATGAATATAAAACACTCAATGTCAGTCAAAATATAGAAAGCGGCCGCTCTGTTAGTTATATGGATTGCCCGGTCGGATGTACAATGTTTTTATCCATCAGGAGCTGTTGCGCATAGATGGCTCTACTTGTAATACCTTAAATATTGAATAAGCATTTTTAGTTATATATGACATTTTTTTATTAAATTGCAATTATGTTATTTTTTATGTCTTAGATTTAATTGCAGCGTTTGGGGTGAAGGTACAGACCATCTGTAGTGCATAATGAGAGAATACTGAACGGACAAATAATTGTGTATGGGAAAGGAAGTGCCTACAACTAAGTATATCTTTGGACATTTGTGCCAGAAAAAATCTTTGACCGCTTAAATACAGAAACGAAAGACATTTTAACAGTCATTTTGGAAAACCCTAGTTATTGTCGACTGAATGTTCCACCCATATTCACTACATTCTCTTAGTGCTGTAAAGTACATTAAAACTAAGAAGCCTTTCTCGTTCATTGGGATAAACATGAGTTCGAAATGTCATTTGGCACTGTTTATTTGCTCAATACTTTTGGGATTTAATATCCACTTTTACAAGCTTCACCACCTGCTCAGTGTCATTCTTTTTAAAATGTTCTGAATTTCATCGCATGATACTCTGTTCCTACTGCGACAAATTGTTATTCAGGATACCATGTACTTATAGTAGTAGAGATGACGTATAAGCAAATAACTTTTATTACTTATTTTCGGTTTGTATTCATTCAAGCATTCTGCACCTTTTAAGTGGTGACAGAGAGAGCATTCGCAATATCACGGTTCTTATATTTTCTTGAAGACACGATGGCAGCAGTTGCACACTGTAGTCTAATCCTTTAGTAGGTGTAGATTAGGTGTTGGCTTTAATATTTAATATTCATTGTAGACCTAGAAGTTTATGAAACTGCAGAGTGGCGTCACATTTGACTGCAATATAAGTACATACGGGTAATTTACACCTAGTAAATTACCCGAGAGCTAAAATTTTATTTGAGTAACATTTTAACTATAATACATCGCTTAACTCGTCCAAAGCTGGATTGCTGCAGTAGGTGTGTACAATATTTTGTATTTTTAACACTCTTTAGAGATAGTCTGTTGCATATAAAAACACACAAGTATCTGTATTTGTAAATTCTTTTTGTGATACCACATTGTCTCCAAACGGATCTCCGCTTATCAAACGATTTCGAACATATTCGGTAGAATTCAGTACCTTTGTTAAAATCAGCTATATTAAGGAAATCATTTAGTAATATTTTATAAAATAAAAACGTTACGAATTGTTTTATTTTTGTGTAGAGAATGCTCTAGAAAGCTACTTGTCGAATCGTTACAACATGCTGAACTTACGTACAATGTTTGCAATCTCAGCAACGCCTTCTTTGGGTTTTTCTGTTCAATTAGATTCCCTGACCTTTTTCTGAAGGTCTTTGCTGCTTGGTGCAGGTCCTAAAACTTCGCACTTTTATTGAAACTGAGGATAAAGTTTTTGTTGAAATTCAATATTGAACATAAGTGGTTACAATTGATACCAAAAGAGGATTTAAACGACTGGTTTGTCTTTCTGACGATATAATTTAAATATTTGTATTTACTTTGAGATAAGAAACTTGGCAAGGCTTTTGCACCGATGAGCCTTCCGCAAGACCCGGCCATGATATAATTGCGGATATCACATTGCATTTTAATAGTTGAATGTTTAATAATTTACAGCGTAATTACTGACACTCAACGTAAGCCAAGTATTCGTTATGTATTTCGTGAAATACTCACCAAAATGACAATTTTCAGTACACAAACAGGATAAAGTTAAACACAAGAAGATCACATTGATCAGATATGGAAATTGCTGTTGAAAAAATCCTTAGTTTCATCCCCATACTTACACACCGTTGCAAAGCATTGCTGGTGGTGCCTATACAGAGCATTCAAGAATTGCAGTGACTCATAGTGGTAATGTGGGTGACTAAAATAAGGAGACTATTGAGTGCTTAAAGAAGTCTAAATACGTAGCGTGCTAGGCGTGGGAATGTGGATTTTTCTCCGACTAAGGTAAATCTTCATCATCTCGAGTCTGGAAGTAAGAATGAGAGTGCGCATGTATGCGTGACCTCAAGATTGAACCCAACGAATACGAGTTAAACACTTCGAAATATTCCAAAGGAGAACGGCAGCCGCTTTTTCCATTGGAATTAAAGGTGGGGTATTAACGGAATACAAAAAGGAGCAGAGTAGCTGGTCAACACTTACTGAAGATGGTCTAAACCAGACCGAAAAGCGCTTATGGAGATATGGAGAACATCTTATCTGAGTGAGTAATCTCAAAAACTGCTTGGCAACTACTCATTTTCTATATAAAAGATATCTCATTTTTAATAACTTGACAATGTCTTCTTTAAAAGGAGTATTAAGTGTCCATTAAAACGATGTTCTGGTATGGCGGATTTGTAGGAGAACTTTAATCTGATTTGACTACGCAGGTTTATAGGAAATAAAGTTCTAGTGCCCATCTAATGCACAAAATAGTGTTTAGAAGATTCTACTTTGATGCGTTGTTGCCTGCGGACACTATGATTCATAACCAAAGTTTCGAATAAATCCTAAATAGCGGTCATATGTGTTCACTGTCGCTGAGAAACTCTACTAGCCAAACTCCAAAAACTATATCTTCTTAATGCAAAAGTTAAAGTTGGTACTTCCTTTTTCCTGAAATATCCCTTAAAGATTTAATCAAAATGCAGTACATTAATATTTACACGACAAGCAATCAATATAACCGCAATTACCTGGCGATAGACTGTGGATTCCGCTTCATTCTGAATGGTTGTTCAAAGTTTATAACGGGCAAACCATGACATATCTACAAGTGGATTAGTAGTTCACCTATTTATTATCCAATTTCTTTTGTTAGTCTTACTTAACACAAAGGTATATTAGGAATATATATTACAAATTTATTAGTATAATACAATTTACAAAAATATAATAAAGTTCCATATCAAGCTGACAAACAGTAAACATTAAGATGAATTACTTAGCTTAAGAAACATATTGTTTAATAAAGCGATGTGATATTGATAGTTTTTTTTAATTCATCAGAATATGTGTATGTGGTTTTGAGAAAGTGTAACCTAAGGATTGCAGCAATCAAATAAAATATGAGGGACATCTTAGAGATGATTGACACAAATACAGTGAGACGTGAATTTGATTTTGAATCGAAATAAATAATGTCGCAAATCCTGATCTACGGTCGCGCAGCTTTTTGAAACAAAGGGGGCTGATAGGCGGGCAGTGTGAAACCCAAGTGCCGGCAGACAAAATAACATGCAGACAAAGATCTGCCGAAACCTGAAATAAATAGAAATTTCTAGTTACTTCTGGACTGATAGAGATAGTTCTTTTTCTGCTTTATTTTAGAATGATCTAGAAGTTATCAGGAGATACATAAGCGATTGAGACACGCTAGCCGGCAGTTGTAAACAAAGTTAGTTGCAAGTAGTGAAACTGTGTCGTGAAACGAGAGACAGCTGGAAGTGTTATTGTAACGAGAGCTAATAAAGTAATCTGCTGTCACTGTTATTTTCATCGACTTTGGTAGACTGATGATGTACATAACGTAATGCTGCTGTAAACTATAAGAGTATCTCTACGAAATTAAAGGCGATTTGTAAATTCTGCAACTCGGCCTTTTAAATATACGAACCCACAAAATCACAATTGGTGTCAGGAAGCGGGACGACGACAGCATCACCGAGAAGATGTAAGAAATGAAGATCGAAATAACAACGAAGACTGAAGCTGCAAATAGCAACTTGGCCGCGACGATGACGACGAAGATGACCGACACCAGGAAGATCAGCCGAAGGAACCAGTAAGGACCGGCGTGGCGAGGAGCACATCGGCGAAGACCACCTTCCCCTCGAGGGACATTGCGCGCCATCAGCCGACGTTTGGATGATAGTTTCATCGCGGAATATTGGGTCAGAAAGAAGCCGTGCCGCGCACTCGTAGACATCGGGGCAGCCGTGACTATGATCAGACGTGACGTGGCCAAGGTTTTGCAATCCGGGAAAAAACGCCGATCGTACCAGCTAGTGACGGCATCGGGCGACACCTAGACAGTGGAGAGGGAGGCCCTGCTGCAGTTGACCTTGGGACGTAGTGCCGTGCGTTAGTGGTGTTCCTTGCGGAGGTGGCCGAAGATGTGATACTGGGACTGAATGCCCTCGGAAGCCACGAGGCGACGGTCGACGACGGCAGCACAGCGGCTAAACGGAAAATCGTTTATACTCCGGCAACAGGAAGAACGCCTTGGAATCTGCAGGGTCATCTTGAAGGAAGGCGTGAGTCCGCGCGAGTAAGTAGGTGTTGGTGACAGCGCGACTGGAAGAACAGCGAATGAAGAACATTGTTGCCGTGCCGAGAGAGGCCAGTGAGGCTGCTTAACACAGCGTACATCGATCACGATGTCCAGGCCGGAACGGAGATGGGGACGTGCGAGCCCGTCGTCATCGGGACCGCAATCGACAAGACAGAGGTGCCGCTTCCAACGCAACACCTGGGGTCCCAGCTGAAAGGCTAATAGGAGATAGCGACCGATCACCTGACCTGATCTGAGCTCGAGAAGTTTCACAACTGCTGAGAACATACCAGCGCGTCTTCAGTCAAGGGAGGGAGGAAGATTTTTTGTCACACGGCGAGAGTTACTGGCGGTAATAAAGGCCTTGGAGAACTTCCAAAATTACCTGTACGGTCAGCCATTCCACCTGAAGACCGACCACTTCGCCCTAGCTTGGCTACTGAGCTTTAGAAACCTGGAGGGCCCGACAGCCCGTTGGGTTCAGAGGCTGCATGAGTACGACTTCGCCTCCGGATATCGTAGTGAGAAGAACCACGGTAACGCAAACGCCATATCTAGAGGACCATGCCCAGAGGAGCAAACTTGAAAAACAAAATTGTTTAAATTGCAGAAATGATACCTGAAGACATAAATTACCAATTATTTAAAGAAGGAATCTTGCACATTCTCTCCTTGCTAAATGTAATTCTTTGCAATAATATGAATTTTCAAATATTCTTCTCATATGTTTAGGAAATGACAGACGTCTAATAAGATACTGCTATCCAACCATATTTTCGATATTGCACCTTTTGAGCCACTCTTATGCCAACAAATGAATTTATCAGGACTGCTAGATGTATGTTTTCGTGCACATGAACCGTTTGTCTCATAAGCGTGCAGCAGCACCCGTCAGAGTTATTAAACCGTTGTAGAAAAGTGAGTTGAGAATGTATTATGAAGATAATACAGTCAACGTCAGTCAAAATATAGAAAGCAGACGCTGAAATAGTTATATGGATTGCCCGGTATGAGGCACCATATTTTCATCTATCAGGCGCTGTTGCCAATAGATGGCTCTACCTGTAATATCTTATAGATTGGATAAATATTTGTAGTGATACATAGATTTTGTATCAAATTGCAATTATGTTATTCTTTATGTTTTTGTTTTAATTGTAGCTTGTGACGTGAAGGTACAGACCATTTTTAATGTATAAAGAGAAAATACTGAAAGCACGAATAATTGTGTATGAGAAAGGAAATGCCTAAAACTAAGTATATCTGTGGGCATTTGGCACAAAGAAAAAATATCTTACAATAAAATAAAGCAACATATTTTTGTCTACTGAGTGTTCGTCCGCAATTCAGCGCTTTGTCTTTGTGCTGTAAAATATATTAAAACAAAGAAACTCTTCTCATTCATTTAGGTGAACATGATTTCGAAATGTTTGTCACGGTTTATTTACTCATCACTTTTGAGATTTAATATCCACTTATTCAGCTTCACTACCTGCTCAGTGTCGGTCTCTTAAAAATGTTCTGAACTTCATCGCATGACACTCTGTTCTTACTTCAAAAATTTAATATTCAGGGTAGCGTGTACTTATAGCAGTAGAGATAACGTATAAGCAAACACTTTTTTGTTTTTATTTTCCATTCGTATACATTTAGGCATCCTACATCTTTTAAGTGGTGACAGAGAGAGAACTCGTAATATCGCGGTTCCATATATAAGCAAACAAGTATCTGTATCTGTAAATTCTTTTTGTGACACCTCATTGTCTCCAAACGGATTTCCGCTTATCAAACGATTTCGAACATATTCGGTATAATTCAGTACCTTTGTTAAAATCAGCTATTTTAATGAATTAATTTAGTAATATTTTATAAAATAAAACCGTTATGAATTATTTTATTTTGTGTAGCAACTTGGCCAAGACGATGACCACGAAGATGACCGACACCAGGAAGATCAGTCGGAGGAACCAGTAAGGAACGGCGTCGCGAGGAGCACTTCGGCGCAATCACCAACATCCCCTCGAGTAACACTGCGCGCCATCAGCCGACGTATGGATGACAGCCCCATCGAGGATGGTTGGGTCAGAGGGAAGCCGCGCCGCGTACTCGTAGACGTCGGGGCAGCGGTGATCATGATCAGACGTGACGTGGCCAAGGGTATGCCGTCGAGGAAACCAAGCCGAATATACCAGGAAGGAAGACGTGGGTCCCCGCGAGAAAGTAGGTGGTGGTGACGGCTTGACTGGAAGGACAGCGAATGAAGAACATTGTTGCCGTGCCGGGAGAGGTCAGTGTGGCTGCTTAACCAAGCATACATCGATCACGACGTCCAGGCCGGAACGGAGATGGGGACGTGTGATCCCGCGTTCATCGTGACCGCAATCAACAAGACACAGGAACCTGTGCCAACGGGGTCCCAGCTGGAAGGCATAAAAGAGGACGGCCGATTACCTGACCGCAGAACAGCTCGAGAAGGTTCGACAACTGCTGAGAACATATCAGCGCGTCTTCATTCAAGGGAGGGAAGAAACACTGTGTCACCCGGCGAGAGTTACTGGCGCTAGTAAAGGCCATGGATCACTTCCACAAGTACCTCTACGGTCAGGCATTCCATCTGAGGACAGGCCACTCCGCCCTAACCTGGTTACTGAGCTTTAGAAACCTGGAGGGCCCGACAGCACGTGGGGTTCAGAGGCTGCAGGAGTTCGACTTCGCCTCTGGATATCTTATTTGGAAGAACCACGGTAACGCAAACGTTATGTCCCGAAGAACCTGCCCAGAGGAGAAAAATTGAAAAACAATTTTGTTTAAGTTGCAGAAATGGTACCGAAGTAGAGAATTTTCCAGCTATTTATAAGAAGGAGTCTTGCACATTCTCTACTTACTAAATGAAACGCTTAGCATTATATGAATTTACAAATATCCTTCTTATGTTTTTAGAAAATGACAGATGTCTGAGAAGGTACTGTTACCCAACCAGATATTCGATAGGGCAACTACTGAGACACCTTGATGCCCCCAAAGGAATTAACTAAAGCTGCTACATGTGTGTTTTTTCGTGTACATGAATCGTTTATCTCATAACCGTGCAGCACCTTCCGTCAAACTAATTAAACCTATGTAGAAACGTGAGCTGAGAATGTATTATGAATATAATACACTCAGTGTCAGTCAAAATACAGAAAGCAGACGCTCAACTAGTTATACGAATTGCCCGGTCGGAGGCACAATGTTTTCATCTATCATTGCAGTTGCCAATAGATGGCTCTACCTGCAATATCTTATAGCTTGGATAAATATTTGTAGTTATATTCAAGAATTTGTATCAAATTGCAGTTACGTTATTCCTTATGTTTTAGATTTAATTGCAGCTTGTGACGTGAAGGTACAGAACATTTTTAATGTTTAATGAGACAATATTGTACGGAAAAATAATTGGTATGGGAAAGGAAGTGCCTAAAACTAAGTATATTTCTGGTTATTTGCCCCACAGAAAATCATTGACCATTTAAATTCAAGTGTTTTTTCAGAAGATTTCTAAACAGTTATTTTGTATAAATAGCTAACAATACGAATCTGCCGCATACGTAATTTGGACTGAGTGTTCCTCTTCAATTCAGTGCTTTGTCTTAGTGCTGTAAAATATATTAAAGCTAAGAAATCCTACTCGTACATTGAGGTGAACATGTTTTCGAAAGGTCGTTTTCCACGCTTTATTTACTCCTCACTTCTGAGATTTAATATCCACTTATACAAGCTTCGCTACCTGCTCAGTGTCGTTCTGAATTTCAAACGCATGACACTCTCTTCTTACTTCAACAAACTATTATTCAGGGTACCGTGTACCTATTGTAGTAGAGTTAACGTATACGCAAACCCTTTTTTGTTTTTATTTTCGGTTCGTATTCATTTAAGCATTGTGCATCTTTCAAGTGGTCACAGGGAGAGAACGCGTAATTTCTCGGTTCCATATATAAACAAACAAGTATCTTAATCTGCAGATTTTTTTGACACCACACTGTCTCCAAACGAATTTCCGCTTATCAAACGATTTCCAACATACTGAATGACATTTAATACCTTTGTTAACATCAGATACTGCAATAAAATCATTTAGTAATATTTTATAAAACAAAACCGTTATGAACTGTTTTATTTTTGTGTCGAGAATGCTCTAGACAGCAACATTTCGAATCGTTGCAACATGCTGAACCTTAATGCAAAGCTTGCAACTTCAGCAACGACATCTTTGGGTTTTTCTGTTCATTTAGATTCCCTGACCTTTCTTTGAATTTCTTTCCTTCTTGGCGCAGGGACCTAATATTCTGCACTTTTGTTGAAATTGTGGTAAAAGTTTTTGGTGGAATGTAATTCTTACCATAAGTGGTTAGCATTGCTATTAAAAGAGGATTTAAACGACTGGTTTGTCTTTCTGACGATCTAATTTATATATTTGTATATACTTTGAGATCAGGAACTTCTCAAGGGTTTTGAAGCGATAAGCCTTCAGCAACTGCCAGCTATGATGTAATTGCGGATATTAGATTGGATTTTAATACTTAAATGTTTAGTAATTTACAGTTTAATTACTGAACCTCAAATTAAACCAGATATTCGTTTGTATCTTGTGAAAGACTCACCAAGATGACATTTTGTAGGACACAAACAGGATTAAGCTTACTACAAGAAGATCACATTGAACAGATATGGAAGTTCCTGTTGAGAAAATTCTTATTTGCATCCCCATAGTTATAGATCGTCCCAAATCAGTGCTGGTTGTACCTTTACGGAACATACAGGAATTACAGTGCCTTATAGTGGTAATGTGGGTTACTAAAATCAGGAGATTATTGAGTGCTTAAAGAAGTATAAAAGTGTTTAGTGCTAGGCGTCTCAGTTTTGGTTCCGGGCCGTGGGGATGTGGAATATTCTCCGACCAAGGTAAATCCTCATCTTCTCGAGTCTGGAAGTATGAATGAGAGTGCGAATGTATGCGTGATATAATGATTGAACCCAAAGGAGTATTAAGTGTCCAGAAAAGGATATTTTGGTATGGGGGATTTGTTCTGCCTGTACCCGTGCCCGCCTCGGTAGCGTAGATGGTAGCATGTCTGCCTCACGTTCAGGAGGTCCCGAGTTGGAGTCTCGGACAGGGTGAGTTCCCTGGATAAGGTTTTTCCGGGGTTTTCCCTTATCCTTCAAGACGAATGTCGGGTAACTTTAAGCTCCTTGGACCCTCGACTTATTTGAGCATTATTTCACCCAATTCATCACCGAACGATAGGACTTAACTTTGGAGGACGCAAATTACAAAAATGCACATTCTCTGTAAACGCGTAGTCGTTTACGTTATAAATGAAGTATACAGACTTGAGTCTGTAGAGCCCAGTGTTAATTCTTTTTTAAGGATAACCATGACGCACCGAAGCTTGTTAATTGTGTATTTTACTAGGAAATATCAAATTGGAAGAATATAGGTTCATCAGTTTATTCGAATGCATGTATCCCGTAGCTATACTTCCGCTGCTAGGCGTTATTATTAATATTGGAATCTGACTTCACATATTCATCAAATATGTTGGCTTTGAGCCCGTTACACATCAAAGGAAAGATTTATAGAAAAAATGTCAGGGAGTGCAAGTGTGCAGCAAAATAAAAAAACAATGTTCCTAAAATTCCAGAATTGGTACCCAAGTACAGCATTTTCCTGTGACTTTAAGGAAGGAAACCGTCACATTCTCTCCTTAGTTAATTAAAATCTTTGAAATAATATGAATTTGCTAATATTCTTCTCACGATTATTATGAAAATGCCAGATGCCTAAGAAGGTAGCATCAGCCAACCAGATTTTCGACACTCTGATGTCACCAAAAAAATTTATAGAAACCGCTATATTTGTGTTTTCGTGTACATGAACGGTATATCTCATAACCGTGCAGCAGCACCCGTCAGAATAGTTAAACCTTTGTAGAAAAGTGAGTTGAGAATGTATTATGAGCATAATACACTCAATGTCAGACAAAATACAGAGTTCAGTTATATGGATTGCCCGGTGGGATGAACAATGGTTTCCACTATCAGGCGCTGTCGCCCATAGATGGCTCTACCTGTAATATCTTATAGCTTGGATTAATATTTGTTGTTATACATAAGATTTTGTATCAAATTGTATTTATGTTATTTTATATGTTTTAGTTTTAATTGAGCTTTGTGACTTGAAAGCACAGACCATCTGTAGTGTATAATGAGAGAATACGGAACGGACTAATAATTATGTATGGGAAAGAAAGTGCCCACAACTAAGTATATCTCTAGGCATTTGTGCCAGAAAAAACCATTGAGCGGTTGAATTCTGAGAAATGACATGCGAAAGAGTTATAAGCAGTTTTTTGGAAAAATAATAAATAATAGGGTTATGCGACCTAGTTAATGTCCACTGAGTGTTCCTGCTCTAATCCGTACATTGTGTTAGTGCTGTAAACTGTATCAATATTAAGAAGCTCTTCTCGTCCATTGAGATGAACGTGAGTCTGGAAGTATGAATGATTGTGCGAATGTATGCGTGATCTGAAGATGGAACCCAAGGAATATGAGTTAAACAACTCGAAATATTCCAAAGAAGAGCGACATGTGCTTAGATCATTGAAGTTTAAGGCGGGAGATAAACGGAATACAAAAAGGAGTATTAAGTGTCCATTAAAACGATATTTTGGTATGGGGGAGTTGCAGGGAACTTTGGCTACGGACTTTCATAGAAAATAAAGTTCTAATGCCCATCTATTGGCAAAAATAGTACTTAGAAGATTCTACTTTGAGGCGTTGTTTCCTGCGGACAATATGACTCATAAACAAGGTTTCGAATAAATACTAAAAAGCGGTGATATATGTTCATAGTCGTTGAGAAAGTCTACTATCCAAACTCCAAAAACTATATTATCTTAAAGTAACAGTTTAAGTTGGTAATTGCTTTTTCTTGAAATATCCCTTAAAGATGTGATCAAAATATACTACCTTATTATTTACATGATAAACTAAAAATATCGTTGGACTTTTCTGGCGACAGACTGTGGATTCCGCTACAATCTGAATGGTTGTTCATATGTTATAACAAGCACATCATGACACATCAACAAGCAGATTAGTAGTTTATTTATTTATTATCCAATTTTTATTCCTATTTTACCAAAGGGAAAGGAATAAAGTTTACAAATTTTATGAATATAATACAATTTACAAAAATATTATAAAGTTCCATGTCAAGCTGAGAAACAGTAAACATCAAGATGAATCATTTAGCTTAAGAAATATTTTGTTTAAGAAAGCCATGAAATATTAATAAGTTTTGTAATTCATCAGAATATGTGTAAGTCGTTTTGAGAAAGTGTAACCTTAGGTTTGAAGCAATAATTCATGTTCACATCTTTGAAAACAGAAATACGGGCAATCAAATATATTGTGAGGGCATCTTGAAAATGATTGCAGCAAGTACAATGAGATGTGGATTTTATTCTGAATGCTATTAAGTAAGAAGAAAATTTGCCATGTCCAGTAAAGAATTGATTGGGAACATAGTTAGGATTAACGAATTTATAATTATGTTTGCCAGAAACTGTTAAGAAATATAAATCCGTATTCAAAGCACCACAATCTCTTTTAACCAGTATTCATTCCAGTCATTGATGATAATCTCCTTCAATGTTTGCCTCAAATAAGAAATGGGGCATGGAGTGTAAGTCTCTGGGACACTTGAAGTCGCAGCTCTATTTGCAAGCTGATTTACACGTTCATTTCCGGCATTCACCACGTGCCCTCTGACCCATCAAATGCAAAGAAGAGAAGCACATAATAATTGCCTTCTTATTTCAGCTATAGGAAACCTGCACATTCTCTCCTTACTAAATGAAAAGCTTTTCAATAGCATGAATTTACAAATATTCTTCTCGCGATTTTTATGAAAATGGCAGATGTCTAATAATGTGCTTTCAGCCCACCAGATTTTCGAAGGGGCACATTTTGAGACACTCTGATGACACTAAAGGAATTTGAAAAGAGCTGCTACATATGTGTTATCGCATACATGTACGGTATATCTCATAACCGTGCTAGGCACCCTTCAGAGTAATTAAACCTTTGTATAAAAGTGAGTTGAGAATATATGATGAATATAATACACACAATGTCAGTCAAAATACAGAAAGCAGACGCTCTGTTAGTTAATGCATTGCCCGGTCTGATACACAATATTCTCTTCTATCAGGCGCTGTTGCCACAGATGGCTCTACCTGTAAGATCCTATAGCTTGGATAAACATTTGTAGTTATACATAAGATTTTGTATCAAATTGTAAACATGTTATTTTTTATGTCTTATATTTATTTTCAGCTTTTTGCGTGAAGGTAAAGACCATCAGTAATGTATAATGAGAGAATACTGAACGGACAAATAATTGTGCACGGGAAAGGAAGTGCCTACAGCTAAGTATATCTCTGGGTATTTGTGCCAGAGAAAATCATTGAGCGGTTGAATGATCGAGCTTCTTTTGTGAAAGAGTTGTTGACGTTATTTTGGTATCACAAGTAATTATAAGGTACAGCGACATTGTTATTGTCGACGGAGTGTTCTTCCTCTACTCGGTGCATTGTCTTAGTGCTGTCAATTATGTTAAAATTAAGGAACTCTTCTTTCTCTTTGAGATGAAGAAGATTTCGAAATTTTATTTGCCACGGTTTATTTAATCATCACTTTTGAGATTTAATATTCACTTATACAAGCTTCACTGTCAGCTCAGTGTAGTTCTTTTAAAAATGCTCTGAATTTAATTGCATGACACTCTGTTCTTACTCCAACAAATTATTATCAGAGGGTAACGTCTACTTATAGTAGTAGAGATAAGGTATAAGCAAACGCTTTTTTGGTCTTTATTTTCGGTTTGTATTTACTTATAAATTCTGAAACTTTTAAGTGGTGACAGGGAGAGGACTCTTAATTTCACGGTTCGTATATCTCCTTGAAGACACGATGGTAGCAGGTGCATACGGTAGTCAATTCCTTTAGTAGGTGTAGACTATGTGTGAGCTTTGATATTTAATATTCAGTGGAGATCTAGAAGTTTATAAAACTGAGGTGCGGCGTCTCATTAGACTGCAACATAAGTACATATGGTTAATTTACATCTGTTCAAAATGCTTTTGACTAAAACTGTGTTTTAACAAGAGCGAAAGTTTTTGTTGAGTAAGAGTTAAGTCACTTTCACCGCTTATCTCATTCAAAGCTTAATTGTTGCTGGAGGTATGTACAATATTTGGCATTTTTAACTCTCTTTAAATATATGTCGTTGCATACATACACACAAATATCTGTATCTGTAAATCCTTTTTGTGACACAACATTGTCTCCAAATGGATTTCCGCGTATCAAACGATGTCGCACATGTTGGGTAAAATACAATACCCTTGTTAAATCAGTTATTTTAATAAAATCATTTAGTAATATTTGATAAAATAAAATCGTTACGAATTGTTTTATTGTTTGTGTACAAAATGCTCTAGAAGGCAACTTGTCGAATCGTTGCAACATGCTGAACTTACGTACAAAGTTTGCAATTTCAGCAACGGCTTTGTGTTTTTCTGTTCAATTACATTCCCTGATCTTTCTCTGAAGGTCTTTCCTTCTTGGTGTAGGGTCCTGAAATTCTGTACTTCCATTGAAATTGTGGTGAAAGTTTTTGGTGAAATGTAATAATGGCCATAAGTGAATAGCATTGATACTAAAAGAGCATTAAAACAACTGGTTTGTGTTCATGAAATTCTAATTTATATATTTGAATTTATTTTGAGGTAAGAAACGACGCAAGGGTTTAGGAGCAATAGGCCTTCCACAACACCCGGCTATGATTTAATTGCGGATATTACATTCGATTTCAATAGTTAAATGTTTAATGATTTACAGTTTAATTACTGATACTCAACGTAAGCCACGTATTCGTTATGTATTTCGTGAAAGACTCACCGATATGGCAATTTGCAGTACACAAACAGGATTAAGCCGTTCACCACAAGATCACATTGAGCAGATATGGAAATTCCTGTTGAAAAAATGCTTATTTTCATCCCCATAGTTATAGACCGTCCCAAAGCAATTCTGGTGGTACCTTTACGAAATATACAGGAATTACAGTGACTCATAGTGGTAATGTGGGTGACTAAAATCAGGAGATTATTGAGTGCTTAAAGAAGTATAAATGCCTATTGCGCTAGGGATCTCGGTTTCGATTCCCGGCCGTGGGGATGTTAATTTTTCTCCGACCAACGTCAGTGCTCATCTTCCTGAGTCTGTAAGTATGAATGAGTGTCAGAATGTATGCGTGTTCTAATGATTTAACCCAACGTATACGAGCTAAAAACTTCAAAATAGTCCAAAGCAGAACGGAAGCCGCTTTGATCATTGGAGTTACAAGCGGGATGTAAACGGAATACAAATAGCATATTAAGTGTCCATGAAAATGATATTTTGGTATGGGTAGCTGCAGGAGGACTTTAAACAGGTTTGGCTACGAAACGTGATTGAAAATAAAGTTGTAATGCCAATTTAATGTCAAAAGTTTTACCTAGATGAGTTCTATTTTGATACGTTGTTACCTGCGGACAATATGACACATAACCAATGTTTCGAAGAAATAATAAATGACGGTTATACGGGTTCACTGTCCTAGAGAAAGCCAAACTCCAAAAACTATATCATATTAATGAAACAGCTAAATTTGGTAATTGCTTTTTCTTCAAATATGCGTTAAAGCTTTGATTAAAATGCTGTACATGACAAACGAAATATAACTGGAATTTCCTGGCGACAGACTATGGAGTCCGCTTCCTTCTGAACGCCTGTTCAAATTCTATATCTGGCAAATCGTGACACATATACAAGTGGATTAGCAGTTTATTTATTTGCTATCGAATTTTTTCGATTCCTAATTTACCCAAAGGAATATTAGTAATATAACTGACAAATTTATGAAAATAATACAATTTGCTAAAGTGTAGCAAAATTCTATATCACGCTGACAAACATGAAACATCAAGATGAATAATTTAACTTAGGAAATATTTTGTTTAAGAAAGTGATGAACTATTGAGAAGTTTTGTAATTCATCTGAATACGTGTAAGTGGTTTAGAGAAAATGTACCTAAGAATTGAAGCAATAATTCAAGTTAGTATCTTTCATAACAAAAAACGGGCAATCAAGTAGAATGTGAGGGACATCTTGAAAATGGCTGCCACAAATGCAATGAGATGTGGATCGATTTTGAATCGAAATAAGTAAGCTGAAAATTTGCCTTATCCAGTTTGTCTCCCACAAATCTTACAAGAACCACAGTAATTTCTCAGCTTAGTTTCTGCGGGAAGAGCTCATAGGTATTTACGTGCGAGAAGAGCAAGTGTCCTAAACGTGATTTGTTGCGATTGGTTTACTGATGCATTTTGCGATTAAATTTGCAGGTACACAAGCTGCAGTGCTCACTCAGTGCCTGGAACTTCATCGCTGTTACTCTCTATACATACTTCAAGAACATTTGTGTATTCTGAATCCGTATCTGTACTGTTGTGGCTGCTTGCGACGTCCGCCCTCTGTCTCCTTCACCTCATCCTTCCTCCCGTGGCAATGTACCCCACACTTGGGTTCATAAGAGGAATGGGCCCAGCGTGGTCGCCTACGTACCGAATCACCTCCTTAATGATATCCTAATCTTCTCTGTACCCGTGCCCGCCTCGGTAGCTTAGATGGTAGCATGTCTGCCTCACGTTCAGGAGATCCCGAGTTGGAATCTCGGTCAGTGTGAGTTACCTGGATAAGGCTTTTCCGGGGTTTTCCCCTATCCTTCAAGACGAATGTCGGGTAACTCTAAGCTCCTTGGACCCTGGACTGATTTGAGCATTATTTCACTCAATTCGTCACCGACCGTTGACAACTTTGGAGGACGCAAATTACAAGAAAAGGCACATTCTCTACACCCGCGTAGTTGTTTACATTATACATGAAGTATACAGACTTGAATCTGTAGAGCCCACTGTTAATTCTGTTTTAAGGATAACCATGACGCACCGAAGCTTGTTAATTGTGTATTTTCCTAGGAAATACCAAATTGGAAGAGTGTAGGTTCATCAGTTTATTGGAATGCATGTATCCCTTAGCTATACTTCCGCTGCTAGGCGTTATTATTAGTATTGGAATTTGACTTCACATATTCACCAAATATGCAGGCCTTGAGCCCGCTACACATCAAAGGAAACATTTAGAGAAAAATGTCAGGGAGTGCACGTGTGCAGCAAAATGAAAAAACAATGTTGCTAAAATTGCAGAATTGGTACCCAAGTACAGAATTTTCCAGTGACTAAGGAAGGAAACCGTCACATTCTCTCCTTAGTAAATTAAAAGCTTTGAAGTAATATGAATATGCAAATATTCTTCTCACGATTATTATGAAAATGCCAGATGTCTAAGAAGGTACCATCAACCAACCAGATTGTCGAAAGGGCACCTTAGAGACACTTTGATGTCACCAAAAAATTTACAGAAACCGCTATATTTGTGTTTTCGTGTACATGAACGGTATATCTCATAACCGTGCAGCAGCACCCGTCAGAGTAGTTAAACCTTTGTAGCAAAGTGAGTTTAGAATGTATTATGAGTATAATACACTCAATGTCAAACAAAATACAGAGTTCAGTTATATGGATTGCCCGGTGGGATGTACAATGGTTTCCACTATCAGGCGCTGTCGCCCATAGATGGCTCTACCTGTAATATCTTATAGCTTGGATTAATATTTGTTGTTATACATAAGATTTTGTATCAAATTGTATTTATGTTATTTCATATGTTTTAGTTCTAATTGTTGCCTGTGACGTGAAAGCACAGACCATTTGCAATGTATCATGAGAGAATACGGAACGGACTAATAATTGTGTATGGGAAAGGAAGTGCCCACAACTAAGTATATCTCTAGGCATTTGTGCCAGAAAAAACCATTGAGCGGTTGAATTCTGAGAAATGACATGCTAAAGAGCTATAAGCAGTTTTTTTTTGGAAAAACAATAAATAATAGGGTTAAGCGACCTAGTTATTGTCCACTGAGTGTTCCTGCTCTATTCCGTACATTGTCTTAGTGCTGTAAATTATATCAATATTAAGAAGCTCTTCTCGTACATTGAGATGAACATGATTTCGAAATGTCATTTGCCACGGTTTATTTATTCATCACTTTTGAGATTTAATATCCACTTATACAGGCTTCACTAAAAACTACGTGTCGTTCTCTTAAAAATGTTCTGAATTTCATTCGCATTACACTCTCTTCTTACTTCAACAAAATATTATCACAGGGTACCGTGTACGTATAGTAGTAGAGGCAACGAATAAGCAAACCCTTTTGTCTCTAATTTCGGTTTGTATTTATTTAAGCATTCTGCATCTTTAATGCGGTGACAGGGAGAGTACTCGTAATATCACGGTTCGTATTTTCTCTTGAAGACACGATGGCAGCAGGTGCATACGGTATTAAAATCCTTTAGTAGTGTAGACTATGTGTTGGCTTTTATATTTAGTATTCATTGGATATCGAGAAGTATTTAAGACTGAAAACGGCGTCACATTTGACTGCAATATAAGTACGTATGGGTTATTTACACATATTAAGAATGTTTTTGACAAAAACTGTGCTTTAACGAGAGCTAGAGTTTTATTTGAGTAAGAGTTTACCTATCTTTCACCGCATATCTCGTCTAAAGCTTGATTGTAGCAGTAGATATGTACAATATTTGATATTTTTAACTTTCTTTAGATATATGCTCTTGGATATCTAGACACACAAGTATCTGAATCTGTAAATTCTTTATGTGACACCACATTGTCTCCAAAGGTATATCCGTTTATCAAACGACGCCGAACGTATTGGGTAGAATGAAATACATCCGTTAAAATAAGCTAAGTTAATAAAATCATTTAGTAAAATTTAAAAGAATAAAGCAGTTACGATTTCTTGTATTTTTGTGTAGAGAATGCTCGGGAAAACAACTTGTCGAAGTGTTACAACATGCTGAACTTACGTACACAGTTCGCAATTTCAGCACCGCCTTCCTTGGGTTTTTCTGTTCAATTAGATTGCCTGACGTTTCTCTGGAGGTCTGTCCGTCTTGGTCCAGGGTCCTAAATCTCTACTATGTTATTGAAATTGTGGTGAAAGTTTCTGGTAAAATGTAATACTGACCATAAGTGATTAGCATTGATACTAAGAGAGCAATAAACGACTGGTTTGTCTTTCTGACGATGTAATTTATATATTTGAAATTTACTTCGAGTTAAGAATCTTCGCAAGGGTTTTGTAGCGCTAAGCCTTCCGAAAAACCCGACTATGACGTAATTGCGGATATAACATTGGATTTTAATACTTAAATGTTTAGTAATTTACAGTTTAATTACTGACACTCAACATAAGCCAAGTATCCGTTAAGTATTTCGTAAAAGACCCACCGAGATGACAATTTGCAGTACACAAACAGGATTAAGCTAACCACAAGAAGATCAAATTATACAGATATGGAAATTTCTGTTGAAAAAATTCTTATTTTCATATCCATAGTTATAGACCGTACCAAATCAGTGCTGGTGGTACCTTAAGAGAACATACAGGAATTACAGTGACTCATAGTGTTAATGTGGGTGACTAATTGGTTAGCATTGATACTAATAGAGGATTTAAACGACTGGTCTGTCTTACTGATGATCTAATTGATATCTTTGTATTTATTTTGAGATAAGAAGCGTTGCAAGTGGTTTGCAGCGATAGGCCTTCCGCAATGTTTAGTATTTTGCAGTTTAATCATAGACGTTAAAAGTAAACCAAGTATTCGTTATGTATATCGTGAAAAACTCACCGAGATTACCATTTGAAATACACAAACAGGATTACGCTAACCGCAAGAAGATCACATTGAACAGATATGTACATTCCTATCGAGAAGAAAAATCATTTTCATCCCCCTAATTTTACACCGTTCCAAAGCAGTGCAGGTGATAAGTTTACAGAACGTACAGGAATTACAGTGACACATAGATGCATTGTATGTGACTAACATTAGGAGATTATTGGGTTCTTAAAGAAGTATGAATTCCTAGTGTGCTATGGGTGTCGGTTTCGTTTCCCGGCAGTGGGAGTGTTAATTTTTCTCCGACCAACCTTAATGCTCATCTTCCCGAGTCTGGAAGTATGAATGAGTGTGCGAATGTATGCCTAATCTGAAGATTGAACCCAACGAATATGAGTTAAACAATCCGAAATATTCCAAAGAAGACGGACAGCCGTCTAGATCATTGAAGTTAAAGGCGGGGGATAAACGGAATACAAAAGGAGTATTAAGGGTCCATTAAAATGATATTTTGGTATGGGGGAGTTGTTAGAGAACTTTGGCTATGGAATTTTATAGAAAATAAAGTTCTAATCTCCATCTAATGCCAAAAATAGTATTTAGATGATTCTATTTTTAGGCGTTGTTTCCTGCGGACAATATAACTCATAACCAAGGTTTCCAATAAATACTAAAAAGCGGTCATATGTGTTCACTATCGTTGAGAATGTCTACTATCCGAACTTCAAGAACTATATCATCTTAATGTAAGAGTTTAAGCTGGTAATTGCTTTTTCTTTAAATGTCTCTTAAAGATGTGATAAAAATGCAGTACCTTATTATTTACATGACAAACCAAAAATAGCATTGGAATTTTCTGGCGATAGACTGTGGATTCCGCTTCATTCTGAATGGTTGTTCAAATGTTATAACTAGCAGATCATGACACACCTACAAGTGGATTAGTAGTTTATTCATTAATTATTATGCAATTTTTATTCCTATTTTACCAAAAGGTATTTATTAGGAATATAGTTTACAAATTGTATGAATATAATACAATTTACAGAAATATAACAAAGTTCTATGTGAAGCTGAGAAACAGTAAACATCAAGATGAATCATTTAGCTTAAGAAATATTCTGTTTAAGAAAGCCATGAAATATTGATAAGTTTTGTAATTCATCAGAATATGTGTAAGTGGTTTTCAGAAAGTGTAACCTTAGAATTGAAGCAATAATTCATGTTCACATCTCTCAAAACAGAAAAACGGGCAATCAATTACAGTGTGAGGGCATCTTGAAAATGATTGCGACAAATACAATGAGATGTGGATTTTATTCTCAATGGTAGTACGTAAGAAGAAAATTTGCCATGTCCAGTTAAGAATTGATTGGGAACATGGTTAAAATTAACGAATTTATTATTATGTCTGTCAGAAGCAGTTGAGAAATACAAATCCGTATTCAAAGCACCACAATCACTTTTAACCAGTATTCATTCCAGTCATTGATGATAATCTCCTTTAATGTTTGCCTCAAATAAGAAAGGGGGCATGGAGTGTAAGTCTCTGGAACACTTGAAGTCGCAGCTCTATTTGCAAGCTCATCTACACGTTCATTTCCGGCATTCCCCACGTGCCCTCTGACCCATGAAATGCAAAGAAGAGAAGCACATAATAATTGCCTTCTTATTTCAGCTATAGGAAACCTGCACATTCGCTCCTTACTAAATGAAAAGCTTTGCAATAGCATGAATTTACAAATATTCTTCTCGCGATTTTCATGAAAATGACAGATGTCTAATAAGGTGCTGTCAGCCAACCAGATTTTCGAAGGGGCACCTCTTGAGACACTCTGATGACACAAAAGAAATTTTAAAAGAGCTGCTACATATGTGTTATCGCGTGCATGAACAGTATATATCATAACTGTGCAAGGCACCCTTCAGATTAATTAAACCGTTGTAGAAAAGAGAGTTGAGAATATATGAGGAATATAATACACTCAATGTCAGTCAAAATATAGAGAGCAGACGCTCTGTTATATGCATTGCCCGGTCGGATATACAATATTCTCTTCTATCAGCGCTGTTGCCACAGCTGGCTCTACCTGTAATATGCTATAGCTTGGATAAACATTTGTAGTTATACATAAGATTTTGTATCAAATTGTAAATATGTTATTTATGTCTAATATTTATTTTTAGCTTTCGGTGTGAAGGTAAAGACCATCAGTAATGTATAATGAGAGAATACTGAACGGACAAATAACTGTACGGGAAAGGGAGTGCCTACAATTAAGTATATATCTGGGCATTTGAGCCAGAGAAAATCATTGAGCGGTTGAATGGTCGACCTTCTTTTGTAAAAGAGTTGTTGACGTTATTTTGGTATCACAAGTAATTATAAGGTACAGCGACATTGTTATTGTCGACTGAGTGCTCTTCCTGTAGTCAGTGCATTGTCTTAGTGCTGTCAATTATGTTAAAACTAAGGAACTCTTCTCTCTCTTTGAGATGAAGAAGATTTCGAAATTTCATTTTCCACGGTTATATACTCATCACTTTTGAGATTTAATATCCGTTTATACAAGCTTCACTGTCAGCTCAATATCGTTCTTTTAAAAATGCTCTGAATTTCATTGCATGACACTGCGTTCTTACTCCAACAAATTATTATTACAGGGTAACAAGTACTTATAGTAGTAGAGATAGGGCATAAGCAAACGCCTTTTTTATCTTTATTTTCGGTTTGTATTCATTTAAGGGTTCTGCAACTTTTAAGTGGTGAGAGGGATGGGACTGGTTATTTCACGGTTCGTATATTTGCTTGAAGACACGATGGCAGCAGGTGCATAAGGTAATCAATTCCTTTAGTAGGTGTAGACTGTATGTTAGCTTTGATATTTAATATTCATTGGAGATCTAGTAGTTTATAAAACTGAGGTGCGGCGTCACATTTGACTGCAACATAAGTACATATGGGTAATTTACATCTGTTCAAATTGTTTTTGACAAAAACTGTGTTTTAACAAGGCGAAAGTTTTTGTTGATTAAGAGTTAAGTCACCTTTCACCGCTTATCACGTTCAAAGCTTAATTGTTGCTGGAGGTATGTACAATATTTGGCATTTATAACTTTCTTTAAATATACGCCGTTGCATACATAAACACACAAGTATCTGTATCTGTAAATTCTTTTTGTGACACCACATTGTCTCCAAATGGATTTCCCCGTATCAAACGATGTCGCACATATTGGGTGAAATACAATTCCTTGTTAAAATCAGCTAATTTAATAAAATCATTTCGTAATATTTGATACAATAAAACCGTTACGAATTGTTTTATTGATTGTGTACAAATTCTCTAGAAGGCAACTTGTCGAATCGTTGAAACCTGCTGAACTTACGTCCAGAGTTTGCAATTTCAGCAACGCCTTCTATGGGTTTTTCTGTTCAATTACATTCCCTGATCTTTCTCCGAAGGTCTTTCCTTCTTGGTGCAAGGTACTGAAATTCTGTACTTTCATTGAAATTGTGGTGAAAGTTTTTGGTGAAATGTAATAATGACCATAAATGGTTAGCATTGACACTAAAGAGGATTAAAACGACTGTTCTGTGTTTCTGAAAATCTAATTTATATATTTGAATTTACTTTGAGATAAGAAACGACGCAAGGGTTTTGGAGCGATAGGCCTTCCGCAACACCCGGCTATGATGTAATTGCGGATATTACATTCGATTTTAATAGTTAAATGTTTAATAATTTACAGTTTAATTACTGACACTCAACGTAAGCCACGTATTCGTTATGAATTTCGTGAAAGACTCACCGATATGGCAATTTGCAGTACACAAAAAGGATTAAGCGGTTCACCAGAAGATCACATTGAACTGATCTGGAAATTCCAGTTGAAAAAATGCTTATTTTCATTCCCATAGTTATAGGCCGTCCCAAAGCAGTGCTGGTGGTACATTTACGGAACATACAGGAATTACAGTGACTCATAGTGGTAATGTGGGTGACTAAAATCAGGAGATTATTGAAGAAGTTGATAATTGATTATTAAAGAAGTATAAATGCCTAGTATGCTAGGGGTCTCGGTGTTAATTCCCGGCCGTGGGGGTGTTAATTTTTCTCCGAGCAACGTCAGTGCTCATCTTTCCGAGTCTGTAAGTATGAATGAGTGTGAGAATGTATGCGTAATCTAATGATTAAACCCAACGTATACGAGTAAACTCTTCAAAATAGTCCAAAGCAGAACGGAAGCCGCTATGACCATTGTAGTTACAAGCGGGATGTAAACGGAATACAAAAAGCATATTAAGTGTCCATGAAAATGATACTTTGGTATGGGTAGCTGTAGGAGAATTTTAATCAGGTTTGGCTGCGAAACGTGATTGAAAATAAAGTTCTAATGCCAATCTAATGCCAAAAATTTTATTTAGATGAGTTCTATTTTGATACGTTGTTACCTGCGGACAATAAAATACATAACCAAGGTTTCGAAAAATAATAAGTGGTGGTTACACGGGTTCACTGTCGTTGAGAAAGTCTACTAGCCAAACTCCAAAAGCTATATAATATTAATCAAACAGCTAACTTTTGTAATTGATTTTTCTTCAAATATCCGTTAAAGGTTTGATTAAAATGCAGTACATGATAAACGAAAAATATAACTGGAATTTCCTGGCTACAGACTACGGAGTGCGCTTTCTTCTGAACGCCTGTTCAAATTTTATATCTGGCAAATCGTGACACATCCACAAGTGGATTAGCAGCTTATTTATTTATTTTAAAATTTCTTCGATTCGTAATTTGCCCAAAGGAATATTAGGAATATAACTGACAAATTTATGAAAATAATACAATTTGTAAAAATATAGCACAATTAGATATCAAGCTGAAAAACATGAAACATCAAGATGAATAATTTAGCTCAGGAAATATTTTGTTTAAGAAAGCGATGAACTATTGAGAATTTTGTAATTCATCAGAATACGTGTAAGTGGTTTAGAGAAAGTGTAGCCTAAGGATTGAAGCAGTAATTCAAGTTTCTATCTTTCAGAACCGAAAAGCGGGCAATCAAGAAAAATGTGTGGGACAGCAGGAAGATTATTGCCACAAATACAATGAGATGTGGATTTGATTTTAAATCGAAATAAATAATGTCGCAAACCCGGATCAAAGGTCACGCAGCATGTTGACACAAAGGGAGCTGATATGCGGGCAGTGTGAAACCCAAGTTCCGGCAGACAAGATAACATGCAGATAAAGGTCTGCCAAAACAAACAAACTGAGATAAATGGACATTTCTTGTTCCTTCTGGACTAATAGAGATAATTCAGTTTCTTGTTCATTTCAGAATGATCAGGAGATATATAAGCGATTGAGGTACGCCAGCCGGCAGTGGCAAACAGAGTTAGTTGCAAGTAGTGAAACTGTGCTGTGAAACCAGAGACAGCTGGAAGTGTTATTGTAACGAGAACTAATGATGTAATCTTCTGTCACTGTTATTGTCATCGACCTTGGTAGACTGATGGTGTACGTAACGTAATGCTACTGTAATCTATAAGAGCATCTCTACGAAAATAAAGGCGATTTTTAATTTCTGCAACTCGGCCTTTTATTTCTACGAACCCACAAAGTCACTATTGTTGTCAGGAAGCACGACGACGCCACCATCATCGAGAAGATGTAAGAAATGAAGATCGAATTAACAACGAAGACGGAAGCTGCAAATAGGAACTTGGCCGCGACGATGACCACTAAGATGAATGCCACCTGGAACAGCAGCCGGAGGAACGAGTAAGGACCGGCGTGACGAGGAGCACTTCGGCGCCACCACCACCATCCCCTCGAGTGACACTGCGCGCCATCTGCCGAAGTATGGATGACAGCCTCATCACGGACTGTTGAGTCACAGGGAAGCCGTGCCGCGTACCCGTAGACATCGGGGCAGCCGTGGCGATGATCTGCCGTGACGTGGCCAACGGTTTGCAGTCGAGGAAACCAAGCCTATAATTCCAGCTAGTGACGGCATCGGGAGCATCTTTGCCCGTGGGGAGGGAGGCCCTGCTGCAGTTAACCTTCGGACGGAGTGCCCTGCGTCAGTGAGTGCTCGTCGCGGAGTTGGCTGATGAGGTGATACTGCGACTGGATGCACTCAGAAGCCACAAGGCGACGGTGAACGACGGCAGGAAGGTCCTGTGGCTAGATGGAGAAGAGGTGAAATTCCGGCAACCCGAAAAACGCCTTGGAATCTGCAGGCTCATCTTGAAGGAAGACTTGGGTCTCCGCGAGAAAGTAGGTGGTGGTGACGCCGCGGCTAGAAGGACAGCGAATGAAGAACATTGTTGGTGTGCCGAGAGAGGCCAGTGAGGCTGCTTAACCCAGCGTACATGGATCACGACGTCCAGGCCAGAAAGGCGATGGGAACGTGGGAGCCCGTGGTCATCGTGACCGCAATCGACAAGACAGAGGAGCCGGTGCCAACGCAACACCTGCGGTCCCAGCTGGAAGGCTTACAGGAGAGGGCGACCGATCACCTGACCACAGAACATCTCGGGAAGGTTCAACAACTGCTGAGTATGTACCAGCGCGTCTTCAGTCAAGGGAGGGAAGAAATACGGTGTTACTCGGCGAGAGCTACTGGCGGTAGTAAAGGCCTTGGTGTACTTCCCCAAGTACCTGTACGGTCAGCCATTCCACATGAGGACTGACCACTTGGCCCTAACCTGGCTACTGAGCTTTGGAAACCTGGAGGGGCAGACAGCACAATGGGTTCAGAGGCTGCAAGAATTCGTCTTCGCCTCTGGACATCGTAGTGGGAAGAACCACGGTAACGCAAACGCCATGCCCCGAAGAGCCTTCCCAGAGCAGTTAAATTGTAAAACAGTATTGTTTAAATTGCAGAAATGGTACCCAACTACAGCATTTTCCAGCTATTTTAAAGAAGGAATATTGCACATTCTCTCCTTACTAATTGAAAAGCTTTGCATTAATATTAATTTACAAATATTCTTCTCATGCTTTTGCGAAATGACAGATGTCTAAGAAGCTTCTTTTACGCAACCATATTTTCGAAAGTGCACCCTTTGAGACACTATGATGCCACCAAAGGAATTTAAAAGAAACTGCTACTTGGGTGTTTTCGTGTACATGAACCGCTTATCTCTTAACGGTGCAGCAGCACCCGCCAGAGTAATTAAACCTTTGTAGAAAAGTGAGTTGAGCTTGAATGATGAATATAATACACTCAATGTCAGTGAAAATATAGAAAGCAGAGGTTGAAGTAGTTATATGGATTGTCCGTTCGGAGGCACAATGTTTTCATCTATCAGGCGCTGTTGCCAATAGAAGGCTCTACCTGTAATATCTTATAGCTTAGATATAGATTTGTGGTTATATATAAGATTTTGCATCAAATTGTAACTATGTTTATTTTGTATGTCTTAAATTTAATTGTAGCTTGTGCCGTGAAGGTACAGACAATCTGTAATGCATAATGAGAAAATACTGAACGGACAAATTATTGTGTATGGGAAAGGAAGTGCCTACAACTAAGTACATCTCTGGGCATTTGTGGCAGAGAAAATCATTAAGCGGTTATATTACCATATTTTGCAATGTGTTTTGAATAGTTATTTTGGTAAAATAAGCAATAATATGATATAGGGACATAGTTATTGTCGACTGAGGGTTCCTGATCTACCCAGTGCACTGTCTCAGTGCTGTCAAATATATTTAAACTAAGAAACTCTTTTGGTTCATTAAGATGAAGATGATATCAAATGTCATTTGTCACGGTTTATTTTCTCAATACTTTGTGATTTAATATCCACTTATACAAGCTTCACTACCTGCTCAGTGTCTCTCTTTTAAAAATTCTCTGAATTTCACTGCATGACACTCTGTTCTTACTTCAACAAGTAATTATTATTACAGGACACCGTGTATTTATAGTAGTAGAGATGACGTATAAGCAACCCCTTTTTGTGTTTATTTTCGGTTTGTCTTCATTTAAGCATTCTGCACTTTTTAAGTGGTGATAGAGAGAGCACTCGTAATATCAAGGTTCGTATATCTTCTTCAAGACACGATGGCAGCAGGTGTATACGGTAGTCGAATCCTTCAGTTGGTGTAGACTATGTGTTGGCTTTGATATTTAATATTCAGCGGAGTCCTAGAGGTTTATAAAACTGCAGAGCGGCGTCACATTTGACTGCGATATAAGTACATATGGGTAATTTACATCTATTCAAAATGTTTTTGACAAAAGCTGTGCTTTAACAAGAGTTACAGTTTTATGTGAGTAAGAGTTTACCTATCTTTCATCGCTTAACTCGTCCAAAGCTTGATTGTTGCAGTAGGTGTGTACAATATTTGGTATCTTAACACTATTTAGAGATATTCTGTTGCATATATAAACATACAAGTGTCTCTATCTGTAAATTATTTTTGTGACACCACATTGTCTCCAAACGTATTTCCGGTTTTGAAACGATGTCGAACCTATTGCCTAGAATGCAATAGCTTTGTTAAAATCAGCTATTTTAATAAAAGTATTAAGGAATATTATTATAAAATAAAACCGTTACGAATTTTCTTATTTTTTGTGTATAAAGGGCTCTAGAAAGCTAATTGTTGAATCTTTGCAGCATGCTGAACTTACGTACAATGTTTGCAATTTCAGCAACGCCTTCTTTGGGTTTTTCTGTTCAATTAGATTCCCTGACCTTTCTCTGAAGGCCTTTCCTTCTTGGTGCAGGGTCCTTAAACTCTGCACTTCTATGGAAATTGTGGTGACATTTTCGTTTAAATGTAATACTGATCATAAGTGGTTAGCATCGGTACTAAAAGAGGATTTAAACGACTGGTATATCTTTCTGACGATCTAATTTATATATTTGTATATACCTTGAGATAAGAAACTTCGCAAGGGTTTTGCAGCGATAAGCCTTCAGCAACACCCGGCTATGATGTAATTGCGCATATAATTGGATTTTAATACTTAAATGTTTAGTAGTTTACAGTTTAACTACTGACACTAAACGTAAGCCAAGTATTCGTTATGTATTTCGTGAAAGACTCACCGACATGACAATTTGTAGTACACAAGGGGGATTAAGCCGACCACAAGAAGATCTCATTGAACAGATAGGGAAATTCCTGTTGAAAAAATTCTTATTTTCATCCACATAGTTATAGACCGTCCCAAAGCAGTGCTGTTGGTACCTTTGCAGAACATACAGTAATTACAGTGATTCATAGTGGTATTAAGTGTCCATTAGAACGATATTTTGTTATGGGGGAGTTGTAGGAAAGCTTTAGTCAGATTTGGCTGAGAAAATGTATACAAATTAAATCTCTAGTGTCCATCTAATGCCCAAAATAGTATTTAGAAAATTCGTTTTTGATGTGTTGTTGCCTGCGGACAATATGACTCATAACCAAGGTTTCGAATAAATACTAAATAGCGGTCATATCTGTTCACTGTCGATGAGGTAGTCCACTAGCCAAACTCCAAAACTATACCATCTTAATGAAACAGTTATAACTGTATAACTGCAATTTCCTGGCGATAGACTGCTGTTTCCGCTTCATTCTCAATGGTTGTTGAAATTTATAACTGGCAAACCATGACACATCTAGAAGTGGAGTAACAGTTTATTTATTTATTATCCAATTTCGTTTTTGATTCCTATTTTACCCAAAGGTATATTTGGAATATAATTTACAAATTTATTAATATAATACAATTTTCAAACATATAATAAAGTTCCATATCAAGCTGAGAAACAGTAAACATCAAGTGGAATCATTTAGCTTAAGAAATATTTTTAAGGAAGCCATGAAATATTAATAAGTTTTGTAATTCATCAAAATATGTGTAAGTGGTTTTGAGAAAGTGTTACGTTAGGATTGAAGCAATAGTTCAAGTTCGTATCTTTCAAAACATAAAAACGGCATATCCAGTTTGGAAGTGATTGAGAACATAGATAGGATTAACGAATTTATATTTATGTCTGCCAGAAGTTGTTGAGAAGTATAAATCCTTAGTCAAGGCACCACAATCACTTTTTAGGTAGTATTTATTCCACTCGTTGATGTTAATCTCCTCTAATGTTTGACTCAAATAAGAAATGGGGCATGGACTGTAAGTCTCTGGAACACTTGAAGTCGCAGCTCTCTTTGCAAGCTCATCTGCACGTTCATTTCCGGCATTCCCCACGTGCCCTCTGACCCATAAAATGCAAAGAAGAGAACCACATAATAATTGTCTTCTTACTTCAGCTATAGGAAACTTGCACATTCTCTCTTTACTACATGAAAAGCTTTGAAATAGCACGAATTTACAAATATTCTTCTCGCGATTTTTATGAAAACGTCAGATGTCTAACAAGGTGCTGTCAGCAACCAGATTTTCGAAAGGGCACCTTTTGCTACACTCTGGTGCCACAAGTGGAATTTAAAAAAATGCTACTTATGTGTTTTCATGTACATGAACAGTATATGTCATAACCGTGCAGCAGCACCCTTCAGAGTACTTAAACCTTTGTAAAAAAATGAGTTGAGGGTGTATGATGAATACAATACACTCAATGTTAATCAAAATATATAAAGCAGGCCCTCTGTTAGTTACATGGATTGCCTGATCAGAGGTAGAATGTATTAATCTATCAGGCGCTGTCGCCATAGGTGGCTCAACTTGTAATATCTTATAGCTTTATGGATTTTTGTTGTTACATGTAAGCTTTTGTATCAAATTATAATTATGTTATTTTTTATGTCTTAGATTTAATTGCAGCCTGTGGCTTCAAGGTAAAGAGAATCTGTAATGTATAATGAGAGAATACTGAACGGACAAATAATTGTGTATAAGAAAGGAAGTGCCTAGAACTAAGTAATCTCTGGGCATTTGTGCCAGAGAAAATAAACTATGGAAGGCAATTTATTTGTTAGGTGTAACAGTTCCGAATTATATCTTATTTAGAAAAATAAATAAAGCATCTTGATAGTTTGTTTCGTCTTCAAATGGGCTGATATCATGTACCAGAGGGCCTTACAATATTTTGCACCCCTTTACTGCAGCGACATAGTTCTACAATTCCGCCATCTATTATGCGGTGTATTAACTTTCTTACTGCAACGCTCCTAGAGGCACAAGCGTTAATTAGGAACTCAGGCAGCACCATCGCTAACAGCTCATTATCCATGGTCCTGATGTTGGTTCCCTGTTTGCAAAGGCAGACAGTAGTACAAGAGGCAATCACATGCCACGAAGCACTTTTTCTGTAATTTTGTTTTTTGAAATTTTACTTCCTAAAACTTTAAGTCATATCGGACGGTGAATGGAATGGGTAAAATGATATTCAAAGGTATCCAGGGTCCATGGAGCTTACAGTTACCCTACATTCGTCTTTAAGAATAAGGGAAAACTCTGGAAAAAACCTTGTCCAGATAACTCATCCTGACGGATATTCGAACTCGGGAGCCTTTGAACGTGAGGCAGACACGCTACCATCTACGCTACCAAAGCGGGCTGCAGTTTATTAATCAAGCATTAGATACATTTCTGTGGAAACCAAGTAAATGCCATGCCTAGCTTTTTTTTATGAAAAGTTAATATACTAAACAGAAGCACTAAACGACGTTATATTTTTCAATTATGCTGCAGACAGACAAACAAAAATAAACTTTTTCTAAAAATATTTTTCTTATACATGGACGCTAAAAACGTATTTTTCTAGAGAAGCTTCGTATCGACTTATTGAATGGAGTGCACTGACTCCTCTACCTACTATAATGTGGTAGACAAGAGAATGTTGGATGTGCTCACTCACGCCTGTTTCTCTACA
This sequence comes from Mantis religiosa, assembly GCA_030765055.1. Lineage (NCBI taxonomy): Eukaryota > Metazoa > Arthropoda > Insecta > Mantodea > Mantidae > Mantis > Mantis religiosa. The sequence continues at coordinate 239,744 of JAUKNK010000371.1, read as the reverse complement.
CTTGTAACAAACGCTATTCCTCTGTCCATTTGAGCACACTCTAGATAAACATTTGAATAAATCTGTAATTGCTAATTATTTGTATGTGCAAGGGGAATATAGTACAGCTGCGTTTAAGCGAGAGCCAAATCAATATAAAAGTGCTCCCTATACAACAAATTTAACATTTCTTTCTGTTTTATTGCACAGAGACACAAATATTCAATATTATTTTCGGATTAAGAGGTATAAGTCAAATAATTTGTAACAGTAGTTTCGAGTTATATTTAGAAAAGTTATGAAAGTTCATAAATTTGTAAAAACAGTGATTGTGTATTTAATAATTTAAATAAGTAAAAGTATATGCAATTTTGTGATTGGCCGTAGTAATAATTGTAAGACGTAATTTTGTGACGTGGAATTAAATGGGCCAATCACAAAATTAAGATAGGAGTAACGATAGTTACGAAAAATCAATAATCTTAGTATAGAGAGGCTTTGGTAATCGTGAGCGTGATGAATAGTGGTGCAGGATCAAGAACTTTTATGTAATAGTAGGAACTGTTTAAATATAACAAAGTAAGTATTTATCGATATGTTGGAATTAATCTGCAAGTGACAGGGAAAGGAAGTTCAAGTAAAATGTAATCCAAATAATACAATTAAATTGTTACAAAATTTGACCTATCCGAAAGTTTATTCCGAACCACGCCTGAAAATTAGATTGCTATAACTCTTGTTTAGTCAAACACAATCATCAAGAAACAACTCATAATACAACGAATTAACCCTGTTATATCTGGCTTCTCGAAGTGGGTCTTCGAAAAGTCAACATGCATCCCATCTCAAATATAAAAATCCCGCACCAAATTGCCCCAGAACGTGTAGCTGATGAAGATCGAGAGAAATTAACTACGATTAGAATTCCGGTCCCAAATTAAAAAACTTAAACATATAACAAGGAATATCTAGGAAGTGCTTTACTCAACAAAAACGAAACGCACACACATACACTAAGACACGCTCTAATACACACACAGTACTTTTTAAAAAATTCTTGTGTATTTTCAGGCGAACCCAGAACTTGTTCTTCTACTGAACTCTCACGATCGAATTAAGTACAATGTCATACATTTTAGCCAGTATATTTACTACTGCTATCCTTATGACCCTTGCCTAAATTGCTCTTTGTATTCAGCAGACCACACAAGGGTATTTCGATTGACATCTCGACATGGACTATTTGGACGGATTACTATATCTCCCCTATTTACTGTATATAGTAGAGAAGGTAGAAATAAAATATGAAATTACAGGAAAGTAACAGGAATTTGCAAATACAAAGCAGTGCAAGGGAATACTGCGAGAACTGAGAAGAGTTAAGGAAGATATGTTACACATTCAGACTGCTCTGAATTATTTGTGAAGTAAGATTTGTATATTTGAATTGATTAACCTGTAATAGAAATGCACTAATACGAGGACCTCACACGCTCTGTCTGACTACTGTTGTACTAAAACAATCGTATTCTTCGTGCCTCGTCCTGTTATACTATTGCCAAGACTGACGGCGACGCGCACAAGAAGACAGTGCAGCGCGGAAATAAGATACAGATAGTGCAGGGCGGAGATAAAAGACTTGCCGAAACAGAGAGAAGATGGCTACAAAGTCCGTTTTTATTCTGGTGCCGTCTTACAGAACATTCCACAGACGTCTAAATATATCAATGAACAAGCTGCGGTGAGTTGAGTGTACAGTCGTTACGCCAGTTGCAGAGTGGAAATGCAATTTGAAAAGCGTCTGGGTGCAACTGTGTTTGTGGTCAGCGACTTTGAGAATTATATTTGTGTATCTTACGTAATTATGCTACTGTAAGGGCTGACCAAAGTGTATTTATACGGAAATAAAAACCATTTTGAATTTCTGCAATCTGAATTTTCTTTCTACGAACCCACAAAATCATACTATATATATATACCGTTAGTACTGCAGATAACTGGTTTATTTTAAACTTTGTTAGGACTTTGTAAAATTTCCTAAACTGTTCAATTATGCTCACATCTTTGGAATATTACCATGGATATTCATCAGACACTTTCTATATATTGCCTGTTCTTTATTCTCACATATGAGGCGTGTACCACCAATAAAATTCAGATTCATAAAGCAAATCTAGCAAAACCCTCTCAAATAATTCTTTTCTGAATATATATTTTTCTCCCAAACGTGCTTCCTTTCACTATAAACATTTTGATTTGTTAGATTCAAAGGACTGTGTCTAACAATTACTGTTTAGTTTTGTAGGCGAATATAAACGTAGCCCCAAATACATTCTTGATTTAAAACTTAAGAACATTTCTTAATTAATAACTTCCTTCTGGCTACATAGGACCGGAAGGGCACTAAAGAGACAATCCTTAAATTACTCCCCTAAAATATCAAGGAATCCAAGTAACATATCTCGGTATCAGATTATATCTAATTACATGTCCATGCAATAAAGGTATCAGAAAGGAGCCTCGAGGTGATAGTCAAATATTTACATTGGAGATCGTTGTAAGGTGAGTTTAGAAATCGCTCTCTTTGCATTAACCACAGAAAAAATAAATATAACATCTGATTTTAGAAGTAGGAGTTCAATAATTGGAAAATTCAAACGAATGGTATGTCGGAAATGGCTCAGTAACTAACAATATTTTTTGTAATTGTTTTGTTTAAACGATACCTACATTTTAGTGTACTAGCATTGTTTAATCTCTGGTATTTTAGTGCTTCACTTTGTTATACTATAAGTTTCCCCTTGTTACTGACTGTAGGTGGTGTAATTTAACATTAGTTGGCAATTTTTGTGATCTCATAACTTCCTTATGCACAAACAACTTCCAGAAGGATTTACAGACACTTTCCTTAGAGAAATGTTTTTGCTCTAGTCATTGTCTCTGGATATTACTAAAACATTATCCACAAAACAAGTTGCCCTTTCTCTATTCTCACGAATGGAACATATACCCCAATGCAAATTCACATCCCTGAACTAAATCAAGAAACCTTATCTAAAATTCTAGCAATTTTCAGAATATAGCATTCTCTCATAAACGATTCTTTCTCCATAAACATAATCATTCATGGCTTTTTCAGCTGGTAACTAGAACTCTTTGCGCTGGGATGATGAGTATTAGACATTTGTCTAATGTTTATATTAGGAGTTTCATTGTTTGAGTCTCAATTCCATATAAATGAGTGTAAGATCTAGAATATATACATATAAGGAAGGGTTAATATTACCAGTCATGCATACACTGCATGATTACCTGTTATATATCTTATAAATAATTCTTATAAACTACTTTTGCATAAGAAACACTCGTTTACTTTCTACTCAGTTGTCCCATATTAATATTTCATATTCAAAGTTATAGTTAAGATATGCTTAGAACTCTAATTGAGCATGTCGTCTGACCGTACATTTACCAGTTTTCCGACAGCAAGACAGGTAGATCTGAGTTTGGGGAAGGTATATTTTACGTGTGTCTACTTGAGATCCGAGAAATTTGATTCAGCCAATTTTTTCTAATACCTATGATGATGATGATGATGATGATGATGATGATGATGATGATGATGATGATGATGATGATGATGATGATGATGATGATGTGGTGTTTAAGGGCGCTCAAATACTCGGTCATCATCGCCCTTAAAATACCAATGGATTAAAAATCAATTAAATGGCTAAAACCTTAAAGATTAAATTGCAATAAATCAAATAAAAGCAAAGATAAAACACATGGACAACGGTGTGGTAAAGACTAAAATATGAGCTAAAACCATTAAAACCAGAGAGGAGATAAACTGGTTAAAATACCCAAAAGTTTAGTGCCTAATTCTAAAATTTGCAGATAAAACGAACGCTAAAACCCTGTCCACCGCCGTCTCGTGATGCGCGAGTAGCTCTGCCAAGCTGGCCGGCAGCTGGAGAGACCTGCGCAGACGGGTCAGTCTAAAACATTCTAAAAATACATGACGCACGGACAGTTGGGCACCGCAAAGTGGGCAAAGTGGAGACGGTGTCCGGTTTAATAAAAAGCTGTGGATAAAATGGCACTGGCCAATATGCAACCGAGCCAAAATAACTTCTTCCCGCAGCGATAGGCGACAGGAGGTCACCCAGTGATTCGGAAGCTCCTTTATTGTTCGGAGCTTGCTGTCATGGAGAGCAGACCACTCATCGCGTCAGCACGAGAGCACCGCCCTACGCATAACAAGGCGAAAGTCTTCTGCGGTCACAGATGAAATGGTTACACTGGGATCTGTGCCAAATTTTACATCATTTCAATTCTATTCTTTTTTCCAAAGCATTGGTTTTACTTTTAATCGATCCATGATTTGGGCATTATTAGAAATTTTAATTAGTAGATGTCCTTTACGTAAAGGTTTATACAGTAGTTGATTTGTCGTAGATGGCCTTTATAGATATTAATAATTTTAACATTGCCACCTTGGCTGCCGCATCCGCCATTTCATTCCCACGCAAGCTCACGTGACCAGGAACCCATGCACAACCACGCTAACGTCCGGGGCCTGTAGAACGTGGTGGGCGTCCTGGATACTCTGTACGAGAGAATTGTTGTTGTACAGCTCACGAAGGCTCTGGAGTGCACTGAGGTACTCACTTAGAATAAGTCAGTCACCCAACTTTCGGCGGCGAACATGTAAAATGGCTCGATATATTGCATTCAGCTCTGCAGTGTAAATGGAAGTGCTGCCATGGAGACCGAATGTAAAGGGTTCGGCCTCATGGACAAACGCGCATCCAACACCGCTAGAGCATTTTGCCCGTCTGTAAAAATGAGGTTAAAATTCTGATAGTCCGATAAAAATTCTAAAAATAATCTGCGGATACTAATCATAGGCGTCGTCGACTTTCTGTGTAGTGTCATACCAGGATCTACGTGATCTGCTGCAGGGAACCAAGGGGGATACAGTCTTTCGCCTCTAGGGAGCTTACCAGGCAACAAGAGTCCATGTTTCGCAAGAAGCTCCCGGAAGCGAAAACTGGAGGCTTAAGCTTTGCACGGGTGTTCTCATACTGGACGTCGAAGGCGGTGTCGAAAAAGGGTGCAAAAGTCGGATGCAAAGGCATTCAATAAAATCCACAGTCATAATTCCACAGCAAAGTGTGCCGTTGATACTGCAGAGGTAGTTCTGCCGCTTCGGCGTAGATGTTAACAACAGGGCTAGTTGGGAAAGCCTCCGTTTCTAGACGAAGGCCAAAGTTATGGACTATGTCTAGTTTCTTCAGCGTAAGTGGACGAGCTGAAGCATAAACGATGTACCCATAGTCCGTCTTGGATCGGATCTGTGTGCGATACAAATTTAAACTGAAGTGCATTAATTTAACTTTATCTCACTTGTCAATCTGGAAGTAATCAAATATCGAATTCTTAAACGCCATCACAAACATATTGCCCCTCAAAATCCAACCTCTGCGGTCCTCGTCCCGAGGGGTGGGCAACAGGAAGTAGGGGACTGACTGATGGGGTGATGTACGGTGGGGACTTGGTGTACCCCAGGACCGCTACGGCTGCCGAGAAGGCCCATCAGTAACACCCAAAACTGGCAGAAGAGGCTCTGGTATTTTTCCCCAGGGACCTACTACGGTGGGTATGGGATTGGCGATCCCGGGGTCCCTAGCCACTCACCCTCATTTCATGCCCAGCACCTCCATCAACTGTGCCACGCTCTGCTACTGCTGATCAGTATGCATCACCTTCTTCCCCTTCTAGTCTTTTATTATAATTATTAGCACTTAAGGTCTTAGGTTTATAACTCCTGTCTCACCAGCAGGGATCTCTCCTATCTCCGTGGTTCTGTCCCACGGTTTTCAGCGCGGCTTCCGACATGTGTGCTCTCCGGAGGTCTCAGAAGTGAAGGTTGAGCGGACCCTTCGCACTGCCCCTATGTGTAACCTTAGGTGCGGAGCCCGTCCACACCGTCAAGTACACCCACGTAGCTCCTGGAGTGCCCGCTCTGTGTTAATCTCCCGACGGCCGTGTTGCCGTTGGGTTAGTATCACGGACCGGACGTGTTACCGCTGACGGAACCCCGGTGTAATCAACCACAAGTCCCCTGAATCCGCGTGTGCCTATTATACGCAGCGCGGCCTAAAGTGGGGAGCCACAGGCGGTTATTCCTGTGGTAGGGGCATAAAGCCGGGATGTGCGTGGTGAACGGTTTACCCATACGGACACGCAGTGGATTTTGAAGGGTAGCTTTTCTGAGTTACAAATGAGATCGGTCATGGGTGGGGTCCCCATGACGGCACAGACCGGGAAGATTCGGTGTCTTTCTTTCTTTAACCCCCGGATGGCAGGCTGACGCCGACGGTTCCGGATGGGGGTCTATATCATCATGTCTCCGCGCAAAACCTCCTTCATTGACCCTTATTTATTGATGACCTTGGCATGTGATGGCAAAACGTTTAAGGATATTAGCCCATTTTATATAAAGCGTGAAATAGGTAAGATCAGTGGCCCTGTCAAAAACGCTACGCGTCTCCGAGACGGTAGCTTGCTGTTAGAGACCTCAGCTGCAGACCAGTCTAAAAAGCTGCAAAATGCGTCTTTGTTGGGCTCCTACCCTATCCGGGTAGCCCCACACAAAACGCTGAATACGTGTAGAGGAGTAGTCTCCACCTCTAGCTAAGATGGTCTTGCGAATGAAGAGATAGTAAGTTGCCTCTCTGATCAACTTTTTTGTCAGGCGTACCGGCTTACCCGAAAACAAGATGACAGGGAATACCCCTTACGTACAGTCTTTCTTACTTTTGCTGGAACTAAGTTACCTGAATTTATCTATTGCGGCTATGAACGTGCTAGCGTCCGCCAGTATGTCCCGAGCCCCATGCGCTGTTTCCAATGTCAGCGGTTCGGACATACTAAGGTCACGTGTACCAATCCTGCTCTTTGTGAGCAATGTGGCCTGGCGAAACACGAAGACCCAAACTGCACTCTACCACCTTGTTGCGTGAACTGTGGCGGTAGTCATCCTTCCAGCTCGCGACAGCGCCCTAGATTCATGGACGAAAAAAGTATTCAGGAGCTACGTGTAAAGGAACGCCTGACTTTTCCAGAGGCACGACGGCGCTTTGAACAACTAAAGCCTGCTACCACTACTACTGGATATGCATCAGCAGCTCGCCGTACTCCTAATACCACTGTTGCTGTTCAACACGTCCCTGTCGCCCACGCATCCACGCGGACTGACTTTCTAGCCGTTAAACCCACGTCTCAGGCTGTTTGTATATCCACCAGCACAGATTCCGCTTCAACCGTACAGACTCTAGCCACCAAGCCATCAGCGGGTAACAACCATCCCGTGGTAAATGCGAAAAACCGATCCCGACCACAACATAGATCGCGAAGTCGCTCGCCTTCTATTAGATCCCGGTCTCGTTCTACGAGCCGTAGGAGTTCTAACTCCCGAACATCAGCGGAGTCACAGGAGGCTAAAGATTTTCGAATCGTAGGGCCAAAGTCAGCCAAGGTCAAGAAAAAAGTTAAAACGGCCCGTTAAAACCTCTTCATGGAAATAATCCAGTGGAATGTCAATGTTTTTCGAGCACGTGCTCAAGACCTACAACATTTAGTTTCTCAACGGTCACCATCAATTATTTGTCTCCAGGAAACCCGCTTACATCCCAATCACTCGTTACACCTTCACTCTTTCTCTGCATTTAGAAGCGACTCTCTTGCAGGTATGCGTGCAAGCGGTGGCGTTGCTACCTTAGTGGCGCCTAACATCTCAGCTGCCAACGTTCCTCTCACCACACCATTGCAAGCTGTGGCCGTTCGGATACAGCTGGAGAGCATCATTTTTACCATCTGTAACATATACCTGCCGCCGCTCAGTATAGTTCCAGAGCGTGATCTTCTAGCTCCATTGGCTCGGCTCCCCCCACCACTACTCCTTGTGGGAGATTTGAATGCCAAGCACACGCTCTGGGGATCAGACACTGATGACGCCCGCGGATGCCACCTCGTAGACGTCTTCGATATGTCTGAGCTGCTTCTGCTAAATACTGGTGACCCGACATTCCTATCATCCGCTTATGGTACACATTCCGTACTAGACCTTTCTTTCTGCAGTCCGTCATTAGTACCATTACTTGAGTGGTCAGGACTTTCCGACCTCTTTGGCAGTGATCATTACCCCATTAACATTCATTTTTCTGGCCGCCAATGTATACTTTCTCGACATCCTCGCTGGATTATTTCCAAAGCTAACTGGGGAAAATTCCAATCCCTGATACACCTCATCGACGATGGTTTTGACACCGTCGATGAAATGGTCGAATATTTTACTTGCTCTATCCTGCTCGCAGCAGAATCCAGCATTCCTCGAGGTTCACCTACACCACGTCATATCCCTGTACCGTGGTGGTCTGAGGAATGCAGTTTGGCTGTCAAAGCACGCAAACGTGCTTTGCGCATTTTTCAGCGTCACCCGATGGAAGGGAACTTCATCGCCTTCAAACGTTCTCGCGCTAGGGCACGCTTTATACTGCGCAACGCAAAGCGTAAATCTTGGGAAGCCTATGTGTCTTCGCTTTCCCGGCGCAGCTCTACCCAACAAGTATGGTCAGCTGTTCGGCGGATGTATGGCAAGTATCGCCGGACGGTAATTCCCGGCCTTGCCATCAACAGTTCCTTGTGCACCACCGAGCAGGACATAGCTGAAGCCCTAGCTACCTCATTTGCTGCCACGAGCCAAACTGCCCGCTATGACGCTCTCTTCCTGCCTATTAAGGAAAAGGTGGAGCGGGTACCACTTAATTTTAATAGTGACTGCACCGAGCCGTACGACCAACCTTTTACCGCAGCCGAGCTCGCCCATTCTCTGGCGTTAGCAAAGGATTCTTCTCCAGGTCCCGATGACGTACACCGTCAGATGCTGCGACATCTTCCATCTGAGGCGCTATGTTTCCTTTTAAACATCTATAACCGCATTTGGCATGAGCGGGTTTTCCCTTCCTCCTGGCGAGAGGGTATTGTCATCCCCATCCCTCGACCCGGAAAGGACCGCACGCTACCATCTAGCAACCGCCCCATTTGCCCGACGAGTGTCATCTGTAAGACCTTCGAGCCAATGATAAACGCTCGGTTAAATTGGTGGCTAGAAAAACATAACCATCTGTCCAACTTGCAATGCGGTTTTCGTCGCCATCGCTCAAGTGTCGATAATCTAACACGCCTTGAGGGGTATATTTCCGATGCGTTTCTACTGAAACAGCACGCCGTGGGCGTGTTCCTCGACCTGGAGAAGGCATATGACACCACCTGGCGGTACGGCATACTGCGTAACCTACATGGTTACGGTATGCGTGGTCATCTACCCGAATTCCTATGCAACTTTTTGAAACTTCGCCGTTTTCGGGTTCGCATAGGAAACACGATATCACGGGAGCGGATAGAGGAGAACGGCGTACCTCAAGGGTCCATTTTGAGCGTCACCCTTTTTGCAGTAGCGATTAACGGCATCACTAGTGTCGTTCGAAGTGGAATTCCATCATCCCTCTATGTTGACGACTTCGCAGTTTATTGTAGGTCTGCCAACATAGATCACATTGAGCGCCAACTGCAGCTGACCTTTACCCAGCTAGCAGCTTGGGCGCTTCAAACCGGCTTCCGTTTTTCAGCTGCGAAGACGCAGTGTATCCACTTTCACCGCCTAGAAGGTATTCACCCGCCTCCTGATCTTCATTTGAACGGCACACCCCTGCCATTTGTCTCGCACCTGAAGTTCTTGGGCCTCTACCTGGACCGACAGCTCAATTGGGAGCAGCACATTCGTCACCTTCGAGCCTCTTGCGATCGTTCTCTTCGGGTGCTGAAGGTATTATCTGGAGCATCTTGGGGGGGGGGCGATCGCACGGTAATGTTGAGGCTGTACCGCTCTCTGGTTCGGTCCAAGCTGGACTATGGCAGTTTTATTTATGGCGCAGCGACCGCCTCTAAACTTCGCCTTTTGGACACCGTGCATCATACTGGCATCCGCCTTGCCACAGGAGCTTTCCGCACCAGTCGAGTCGACTGCCTGTATGCAGACTCAGGCGAACCTCCACTTCATATTCGTCGCTCGCTGTTACTATGTTCATATGTTTCGAAGTTGGCAAGTTATCCCAATCATCCTTGTTTTAAACCAGTTCTGTGTCCAGATTTAGTCCACCGTTATATGCGCTCTGGTTCTCGGACTCGCCCCGTGGGAATAAGATTTCGGGATCTACTACATTCGCATGGCCTCCGAATGCCTCGCGTGGAGAGGTCGTCCAGCTGCCCCTATCCTGCATGGCAGCTCAATCGTGCGCGTTTCGATCTCGCTCTTTCAAACAACTCTAGACTCGCTACTCCACATTCAGTGTTCCAACAACTTTTTTCCGAATTACTGGGCCGTTACCCTAACTATGTTCCTGTCTTTACAGACGGCTCTCAGTTAGGTAACTCTACGGGTTGCGCGTTCTTCGTTAACGGTGAGGCTCACAAATTTCGACTTCTGGACTCCACTTCAGTTTTTTCCGCAGAACTGTATGCCATCTTCTATTTGCTCCTGTTTATTTGCAAGTTAGCTCCTGGCTCTTTTATTGTCTGCACTGATTCTCTGAGTGCTCTTCAGGCCTTGCAACAGCACACTGCCGCTCACACCCTCGTTTTAAAAATACAGGCCCAGATCTCGCTAATGCTCAGGCGCGGGTACAATTTTGTTTTTACTTGGACCCCAGGCCATGTGGGGATTTCCGGAAACGAGGAGGCGGACGCGGCTGCAAAGTCCGCTTGCCGTTTGCCCCGGAGTTTAACAACTACTGTACCATACCAGGATGTGCAACGTTTTTTCCGTCGCCAGTTCCTCTCTGCTTGGCAGCACTCCTGGACAACTTTGGAAGGCACACAACTCCGGGCAATAAAGGAGAGCGTACAACCCTGGCTAACTTCCTGCAGGGATAACCGGCGAGCCGAGGTGATACTCACCCGGCTGAGAATTGGACACACACGAGAAACTCATGGCCACCTATTAAGAGGGGAACCGGCCCCTGTGTGTGCTCCGTGTGCAGTACGCCTCACGGTGCGGCACGTACTGCTTGATTGCCCGCAGTACGCCAGAGTTCGCCAGTCAATAGGCTTGGGAGCTAACTTGCCCAGTATTTTAGGGGACGATCTAGTGGCCGTGATTAAGGCACTGCGGTTTGTTACTGAAATCGGTTTTAATCAGCGAGTCTGAGTTGCATTTTTTATTTATTACTTTTAGAGTTTTTAAAGTATGTCTTTAGATCGTTTTTAATGTCCTTTTAACAGTTGAGTGTTTTATTATATTATACCTTTTTTAGCTAAATGTTTATAGCTTTTAGGTTTTAGTATTGACTTCGGGCCCAAATGACCTTGTTGTCGACGGGCCCTTAAACACCACACACTCACTCATCACAAATATATTAATATTTATTAGTCCCTTTTCGGTCTACTTTGGCATTATTTGTATTTACTGTATTAAAACAGTAAATACTTTACAAAATTTTCTGGAAGAAACAATTTTCTCCTGACATTTAAAATGTTTTTATACGAAGTGAAAGATCTCTCTGCTTTACAAAAGCCACATGATATTTGCGAAAGAAACCTTTCTTACTTACAGAATCAGCATTAAGTTCTTCCTCAGATTCACTATGTAGCAACACATTTATATCTCACAGAAGCATGAAACCTGGATTACTGGCTTCAAATATCTCAATTTTATTACAAAGACACTTTCCTGTTTCTTCTGGTATGTCTCCGGCGACAACTGTTTGTATATCTGTAGGGCAGAAGATAAGGGCATTCCCTTTTATTTCAAACATGTGATAGCAGCTAGTATTTTTATAAAGTGACCTTTAATAAACACTAATTTACTCTGGATACTATTCTCAATGCAAGAACTTGCTGCTTTATTTTTGTCTATCACGTCGAGCACCTATTTCATTGTACTACATAATATACAACTGCTTAAATCCATGTTCCACATCTCTTGTCAGTTGGGATATACGAGTATCTTGCGCCATATCAGTGAATAATTTCACACTTGATGGCGATCTCTCAAACACTTTATTCATAGCCGAAATTAAGGTATTTACTTCGGGAAAATTCGCTTGGATTTTCTGTGCCAACCGGTGAAGGACATGCGCCAAACAAGTCACAGAACTGCTTTACAATGAAATACGTGTAAAGCTTTAATAGCTTTAGGCATGTTTTCTGCTGCATCTGTAACATCACCAAGAGGTTTTCCTCATTTTATTTAGCAGGTGACAAAATAACATAATGCATCAACAAAATCCCTAGCAATCGCCGAATTGCTTGTTATTTCCAGTATGTAGCCTCGAGACAGTGAGATGATGTATTACTGAGTCAGATTCAGTTGCTTATCCACGACGGCTTTGACACGATCTAACGATCCAACACGATCTAACTGAGTCTTTGGTACTTTTCGTTATTTCTTGTATGAGCTGAACAGAATTACTTTATTGAACATTCGTAAAGATTATTTGGTAAAATATGGAACGTCCTTTAATGGGGAGCAAGGTAAATGAACAGAACGAAAAAAGTTTGTTGATCTTTAACCAATTTAATCAAACCAGCTGCACTACAGGATATATAAATTTTGCTTGCATTTGAAAACCTTTTTTTGTAATACACTTACAGGTTATAAAAAACTGAGAAGTATTTATAAAGCTTAAATTTCTGTGAAGGCGCTCGGGGTAGTTGATAAATTAGTTTCATTAAATTATTTCTTCATAAACTTTTCCGAGGCGGCTTTTCCTTAATGTTTATTCACCAGGAAATTTTCGTTCGTAATATTTCTTCCAGGAAATTTTGAAATTATACATTTTTAGCCTAATTAAAGGCATTCTGGTTGTAAATAATGATTTTAAGGCTTAAATATTTCCGAAAATTACCATTGCCACCATTTCCACTTGTACTTGCAGTAAATGTTGTTGCTAAGGTTTTTTAGATCTTCGAGACTAGCATTTCTATGAGCAGCTGTTTTGAATAAGTTGTCTCGTCATATTTTTTGTTGCAGGACACATACAAAAATGGTATAAAAAATATGAGATTATTTTGGTGATATATAACCAATAAACAACAATCCGAAAATCACACTGACTTTTAAAATATTCCGAAAATTCAAAAGTAAACCTTAATGTTATCACACTTGCTGAGTACTATATTGCCATCTGTTGTTAAGACCAAGATTTCCATCAATCCACTGTCGAAGTAACTGAACTTCACTGCTCTTCTGTCTCGACAATGTAATTCCCTATTACGCAGATTTCAGAAATACAATTAGCAGTACAAGTGTAAAGGTTCAACTTTTAATTCTTGGAGATATTGTTACGACAGACGACTTTGTTTGTAGCATTAATACATACCATGTCAAGTTTTGTTATGTAACGTACACAACGGACTTTAAACATTTCCCATATTATTGTTGAACAATATTGATCGGGGCATTTTTATGTCAGGAAGTGCTCAATTTTGAATGCTACAAACTCATTTACGGCGACTTTTATGAATTTAGAAACGTGATATCTAGCATTCCTGCACAAGATGAACAATAAAAGACAAATTATCTCACGTTTTTCTCTTCTTCAAGTATCTGGGTGAATTAGACGTAGGGAACATCGCTGACAAAGTAAAATATATGCATAAATATGTACAAAATTTAGCTAAATATGCACTAATCCCTTAAATATTTATATGTATGCACTATAAAACTTCCGTAAGAAGTAGCTTACAATGTCGAACAAATGTATTGCTAACATTTATACGTTTAAAATTTAAGGAATGAAACATGTATATATGTAAATTGAGAGCTCTGTTAATCACACATTATTGATCACAATTATTTTAGAAGCGTGTGACAATCGACGATTTAGAGATATAACAACCTTTTTGTATACGTTCACTGATAGTTTCTTAGATTTAACTCAAAGTAAACTTCAACAAAGTAATTGGACTTAATTAGACAAAAAATTACACATTACTGTTCACTAGGACACCAGTGTCATCTTCGAATAGAACTCTACTTGCTACATCGTTTATTGGTACGAAGTGAGAGATCGCGTATATAGATCAGAAGTAGCAAAGGTACTAACACTGACCTTGGAATACTCTATGTTACCTTCCTGCAATTTGAAGTTTGTCTTTCGTAACCGATATCACTGTTTACTTTAACATTTCGTTTTCTTTCATCTAGATGTGATACAGTTCAAGTATTTAATTTACCTTCCACGCGTAGCCAATCTCACCTAATATGTGTATTTCGTAATGCCCCGGATATTCCTAACTACAGATATAAATACTATTGACACAAAAGGATCTGAAACAAGTATGGATATCCTTAATCTCTCCCTGACTCCCTCCAACTTCTGGAAATGCCACAGAAAGTGTAAATTGCCTTTGGTTGACTACTATCTACCTGCGTAAGTAGAGCAAGTATTGCATTCTAACCAAAAATTGGATATCGACATATCGGTCCGGGTAGCTCATTTAGCTAGGCGCTCGGCCATTCATCTCATGGATGTGGGTTCAAATCCTGTGCTCACTGTCTGTTTTAAGTGACAGTGCTGATACGATCCTGACAATTGAAATCAAAGCTGAGGTACATCAGATTTATTTATGTAAATGTAACATTTTTTGAAAAAATTCTAATGTAACAAAACTTAAAGATATTTTTATGTCAACCAAAATGTATGTCTTGAATTTTATGGGATCTTCCTCGCAAGACACCTTCGTTCTGGCTAACAGTTCCACAACAGGCAGGAATTTAGGGATATACAAAATATTACTGCACAAAATGTATACACCTCCTTATAACACGCAATTTATGTGAAATACATATTTATGGAGTCTATATTCCTCAGATAATCCCAGTAATTTGCACTTTTAAAAGTCTATGTGTTTATCACATGGCGCCGTACTTCAATATGTGGCCAGCAGATAGCGCTAGCTACATCCAGTCTGGCTATGTCAGCTCTACAGGCTAGATGGCGGCATCTTCGCTGATATATATGCTGTTCTAATTGTTACAATGTTATTAACAACAATGAAAGAGCGTTTGTCTGTAATATCCACAAAGAAAGTGAGCAACATTCTATAAAAGAACGCAGGTAATTTTGTAGTCATTCGGGATTAGAACGCGGCATATTTGTATTAAAAACCACAGTTTTAGTGCAGAAATGGCTGCGCATGGTACTATACAAGGGCGGCATTCTTGATATTCGACGCTTGTCACTCGAATGCTCGGCATCGCCCGTCTCGAGTTCTTTCAGTGCAGTCCATTCGTCGAGAGAAGCAGCATTCTAGACCGGTTGCGCCAGTTCTTCAGGGCACCAGCACGTGGACTGTAAAACGCGTGCTCTGGAGTGTGCCCATAAAGGAAGCAGCAGCCCGGCGAAGCAGTGCATTCTCTCTGCGCAGCGTAGCCTGCGCAACAGCCTTCTTCTGCAGGCACAGCAGCGCCTGCCCTCTTCCAGCCAGCAGAGCCTTCTCCTGCACTGGCAAGCAGCAGCAGCCCAGCCAACCCTCTCCTAGCAGACTTGCTAGTGCTAACGCGGCGAGCAGCAACTCCAGAGTCCAGAGGAACACAGTACTTGGGACCGACAGACAGACAGACGAAACTGCAGGCCCACAAGGTCAAAGCCAAGGGTCCCGACTTAGGTTGGGACCCGGGGTCCGCCCCAATCGGCGCGTGTAACAGCGCTCGACCCTCTGTGGGGAGCCGGATGGCACCTGCTACAGACTCAGACAAGCCAAGTACCAGCCGCCAGGTAAGTCCTGACGAGATGACTAGTAGAACCTCTGCATCCTCATCCTCTTCCGGCCCACGGGTGAACCTCGTGAAGGCCAAGGCCCAGGCACAAAAGAAACAGAAGAAGGCCTCCCGCCTTCTTAACCAAGGGATAGCTGTCCCGATCTCTCCAGTCCCCAAACCAGGGAGCTCCAACACCATCACCCCCCTCCAGGGCGTCTCAACTCCCCCACCGGAGAGCGACACAGACGCCGAAGGCTTTGTCACCGTGCAGGGAAGGCACAAGAGGCCCTCCGGTTCGAAGCCGGAGGGTGCTGCTCCCGGCACCCCTGCAGTGCATGCGGACGCCAAGAGCTCCCGCACACAAAAGGCGGCCAGAATCCCGCCAATTGTGTCGGACCCATTCCCCAACCACATAAAGGTTATGAGGGAACTGAGGGCCAAGCTCCAGGCTAGCTTCCAGGCCACCCTTTTTCCAAGTCGGGTGATCCTAAAGACCACGACCCCGGAGGACCATGAAGCCGCCAGGGGGGTGCTGCGCGAAGCGGGGATAGAATTCCACACGTTCTCGCTGCAGCGACCTAACCTGGTGCGCAGAGTCATCCGAGGTCTCGGATCTGACACCGACCCAGAGGACATAAAGGTGGGCCTGGCGGAAGAACACGGCATTACGCCGCGTACCGTGGTCCAGCTGACCAAGCAAGTCCGCGAGGAAGGCAAGGAGCCCGTAAGGACTCCCATGCCACTATTCCTCGTAATAGTGGAGAAGGAGGGCGATGGTCTTCCCAATATTGATGAGGTGTCCCACCTCTACAACACCAAGATCAGAATCGAACCGTACCATGGCAGAGAGGGGCCAGCCCAATGCTACAGGTGCTTGGGCTTTCACCACTCGAGCCATGCGTGCGAGAGGAAGACCGCCTGCATACGATGTTCAGGCCCTCACCACGTCAACGAATGCCCGAACCCCAGAGAGGAGAAAAAGTGCGCCAACTGCAGAGAGGCCCACATAGGCATCTACGGTGGCTGTCCCGCTAGACTGCGAATAGTGGAGGCAAGACAGGGCAGGAACGCAAACAGGGAGCCAGCACAAGTTCGGCCTGGAGTCAGTTTTGCCCAGGCGCTGCGCAAGCAGGAACAGCTGCTGCAGCAGGCCGAGGCAAGCCAGATTCCGGCAGCGACCCAGCCAGTAAGCTCTGGAACTACCGCCAAACAACCACCAGCTGCATCTGCAGCAAAGCCACAGCGGCCTCCTCGCCAGAAGAAGGCCACCGCAGCCCGGCGGGAGAAACCGCCGGCAACTGCGGCAGCAACGGCCGGGCAACCAGCCCAAGAACCTGCGGGGAGACAGAGCGGCCCTGCTGCCACTGCTCTCCCCCCTCCACCAGCTCCAGCTACAGTGACTTCAACAGCCAATGAGGGAGAGGCACCCCTCGCTACAACACCTGCGCCGATTTGGGACACTGGCGTCTCAAACGAGGACTTAGCGGAGTTCCATGAGCTTTCTGCCTGGTTCGCCGAACTGATTCATCGCTCCCTCCCCATTCTGAGGCGCTGCAGGGAGCAACTGACAGATCCCCGCATCCCTGCTCTGCAAAAGCACAGCATTATGCAACAGACTGCACGGCTGCTCTTCCCTGACTCCAGCTCGTAAATGGCGTTGAGAAGAACTCAGCGAACATTGAGAGCCGCGTTCTGGAACGCAAACGGAGTCCGGGAACAGAGACCGGGCATCTTGGAGTTTGTAAGTGACCACGGGATTGACCTCCTTATGGTATGCGAAACGCATCTGCATGCTGGTGTACAATTTAACCTGCCAAGTTACGCCGTCCACCGAGCCGATAGAGTCGGCCGGCGGGGCGGCGGTACAGCTATATTCATCAAAAATCACATCACCCATACTCCCATTACCATCCCCCCGCTTCAACACTTGGAGGTGACCGCCATAAGGCTCTCCTTGGGCGGTTCAGACCTAGTGCTTGTGGCGGTGTATGACCCGCCCAACCATCCCTTCTATGAAGCGGATTACAGGGCACTCCTAAACCTAGACCACCGAGTGTGCATAGCCGGTGACTTCAATGCCAAACACCCAGGATGGAACAGCCGAACCCAGAACGATAGGGGAAGGAGCATCTACCGCTTCATCTGCGGAGACCCAACCCTTCATGCGCATGGCCCGCGGGGTCCAACGCACTTCCCGCCTCGTGGCAGGGCGGACGTCATAGATTTCGCAATCACCAAGAACATTCCATTTCATCTGGACCTCACGGCGGTGAATGCTCTGGATTCTGACCACAACCCAGTTGTGATCAATTCAGACGTTACCGTCGCAGCTCTGGCAACGGCTGACTGGGTGGATGAAGTCGACTGGGATGCCGCCATTCTTCACATCCAAAACTCCGTGGAAGCCTGCCCTCGAATCGACTCTGTGGAGTCACTCGAGGCGGCAGCCAGGGAGTTCTCCACATCCATCCTCAACGCGGTACGTGCTCACACACACCGCATCCCAATAGACACGCCAAACCCCACAGATATCCCAGGACCCATCAAACAACTCATAAGGGCTAAAAACGCCGTAAGAAAGCTGTGGCAGAGATTTCGCCATCCCAGGATAGGAGAAGTACACCAGAGGTTCAAATCCCTGGCAAGACGACTCCTAAGAGCACACCGCAAAGAGGCCTGGGAAAACATGTTAAGGCAAACCAATCTCCAGGAGAGAAAACCATGGCGAATAGTCCGTAGCCTGCGGAAAGACAAAACCGTACACCAGCATCCCCTACATAGCCCTAGAGGTCGACTCGTCTACGAGTCGAAAGAAAAGGCAGAGGCGCTAGCAGATTATCTGGAGGCTCAGTTCCAACCCAGGGTAGAGCCAATGGACGATGACCATGCTGACCTCGTGGAACAGGTGGTGGAGGACTTCCTAGAAGCTCCGCCCCCTGACCACGAGGAGTTCCACATTCCCATCGTTACCCCTAGAGAGTTAGCGACCACGCTTAACTCTCTAAGAACCAACAAAGCACCTGGGCAGGACCGTGTGACAGCGGAAATGCTCAAGCACCTTCCACGAAGAGCCGTGATTCACTTAACCCGGATTTATAACGCGTGCCTATACATGCGCCACTTTCCAGCTATCTGGAAGGAGGCGCGCGTGGTGTGCGTTTTAAAGCCGGGGAAAAATCCGGTTTTTCCTTCCAGTTACCGATCAATCAGCCTTCTCCCAGTTTTATCGAAGGTATTCGAAAAACTGCTCCTCTCCCGGCTCCTTCCTCATCTGGAGGAAAGGGGCCTAATCCCGGAACACCAGTTTGGCTTCCGTTCTGGCCACTCCACGACCGAGCAGCTACTGCGGGTTGCCGAGAAGGCCTCCCTGGGTTTCCAGGAAAGGTCTAAAACGGTAGCAGTGCTGCTCGACGTGGAGAAGGCATTCGCCACTACCTGGCATGAAGGACTCATTTACAAACTCCTGGAGCATGAAATTCCCCGTCCATACATTTCCTTGGTTGCCGGTTTCCTCGGAAACCGAAGCTTCCGAGTAAAGATGGAGGGGAAGCTGTCCACCGAGCGGCCCATTGGCGCTGGAGTACCGGAAGGCAGCGTGCTGTCGCTGGCGCTCTTCGCAGCTTACATGGCCGACATCCCAACTCACCACAACACCCAGACCTGTCAGTATGCGGACGATCTCATGATCTTCGCAGTCAATAGGAACACACGGTACAGCTACCGGCAAATCCAAACCCAGCTCCGGGCCATTGGCGAATGGAGCGCAAAATGGCGAATGGCAATTAACCCGGAGAAGAGCTCTGCTATTCTCCTGGCGAAAACCATAGCCAACCGGTTGCAGCAGAACTTCGTTTTACGGCGCCGTCGAATCCCTTGGGTGCAAACGGCGAAGTATCTCGGGGTGACGCTGGACTGTAAGTTAACTTTTGTTCCACACGTCAAGGGCAAGGTCCAGCTGGGGCACGTCGCACTCCGGAGCCTATACCGTATCTTCAGATCAACCATGCCGATCCGTCTCAAACTCCAACTGTATCAAGCGATCATTCCGCCTATGATTCTGAACGGCTGTGAGATCTGGGGAACAGTGGCTAATACCACTTTCGTCAGACTCCAGACGCTGCAGAACAAGGCACTACGCATCATCTACGATACAGGCTGGAGATTCCCGGCTCATATCCTACATGAGCACTCCCAGATCCCGTACATTGTCGACGTCATTCGCGAGAGGGCACGATCAATGTACGAGAAAATCCAAATGCACCCCAACCCTTTAGTGAACTCCCTGGGAAGGTATGACCCGAGCGATCAAAGGCGCTTGCCGTCCTTCACACTGCCGAGAGACGTCCTGGGACCCCTTGGGTAACCCAAGGAAAAACCCCAGATGACTCTGGGAACAACTTCTACGCCAAAGGACCAAGCGCTACACAACCCGTATCCAAAACGGGGCAAAAAAACTAATTCGTGTCTCCCAAAAAGGGAGAACGATTAAGTACAGCTGCCCACGATAAAGAGGGGCAACCCATTCCAAACCTATCCAAAATTTCAAACAGTAAACAAATTCAAACACCCCAGCAGAACATGGATCTACTAGTTCATTTCGCAGGTTAAGCCGCAAAGCGGCTAGGTACTGCGGCATATGACACCCGGACGGGGAAAGCCCCGCCCGACTAGGACTACCTCTGGACCTCTTTGTATAGCATGATTGTCATTTTTTCTTGGTCATTTGATATCCTGTTCGAACTTATACGTAACTAGTAACACGTATTTTCATATTCCAATTGAAAAACTTTACCTGGCAGTACGGATCAGTGTTGCCAACTCAATTAAATGGGATCTAGTTACAAGTAGAGCAAACTTCCGCTGCAAAAATATAAAAACTAACCACAAACCCTTCGCTTTGAGATGACAAGATGAGCAAGATGATGGAATCATTAGTGATTATGATGGTCCTCTTATTGTTTAATGAGGCTGTTAGTATACTTAATAAATTATTAGCTCTCACTACAAATAAGTGTAGGAGATCTGCACTGGATGCCTAAAGTAGTTTAAGAGTCGTCACTGACCGAAGATTTCAGTATTACTGTAGCACTTTTAAACAAATTATACATAGATTTTCCAGATTGATTTACAACTTCATCACTTAATGGGTATGAGATACAGTAATTCCCTTTGTTCTGAATGCCAAATTTTACCATTAGGGGGTCAGTGTTCAGTTTATTCCTTTTTTATATTTAATGTCAATCATTATGGTATACAATCTTTCCACATCACGTTACCATGTGGCAACACAAGTAATGGTTTAGTCAATTTTGAAATATTCGAGAGGACATAATTTCCTTCAAAACGCATTTCTCCTGCTTGGCACCAGAACACAAGGGTACTGTTTGATTCAGTTTACTTTTCTATAATGTATCATTGGTGACATAAACGCAACGTTTTAAAACGTACTATTCACTTGAAAAGTTAAGAGTGCATTATAGATTGCAATGAAGCCTGAGACCCGGGAGGTATCCAGCGTTAACAAAGTTTTGGCTAGGATGATGGATGCTGAACCTTTGTCTACTGTATATTTTACGAATTACGTTAATTGTTAAAACTGAAGCCCGAATGATTACAAAGGACTTTCAGATTCAGAATATATAAATTCAAGGAAGGGTTAATATCTCCAGTCTTCAGAAAAATATTTGCTAATGCCCTCTGTGTAAAAAGAAATTTACACGTTTAACCTCCTTTGGCATAAGAAATATTCATTTACTTCCTGAGCAGAATGACTCAGGCGATTTCGTCTATGCCGCGCATGCGAGGGGCCCGGGTTCGATTCCTGTAGCCGATCTATCTGACCCATAGGTTTTTTTTCGGGAGATTTACCAGGTCACCAGGCCACATCCACTGAATTTCTTCTGCCTCTATTTCCCACCATTATCATTTCATGTCATCTCCCCTGGTGGCCGGTGGTTGTCTTGGTGGTACATGGCAGGATGATATGCTCTAAGAAAATTCCTCCCTTGGTAGACGTTTACCGGTCTACGATCTCAGTCTTGTGGTGGGGCTGTATCCCAATGGCAGAAGGGTGGGATATACATTCTCCTGGCCTGCCAGAGACCTTCCATGTAGTAACATGTACTAAAATGTGCCCTCTGAAATGTCCTGTCTCCTTGGCATGACCGCCCTTTGCCTTATCTCGCTACATCCTTCCTCCCGGTGGTACTCCCAATTAGGGGTATAGGCATAGGAACCCGCAACTAACTCTCCGTGCCGATTCCCCTCCGTAAAGTAGCCCAGTCCAGTCCATTCCAGTCAAGTTCTATTGAGTTGTCCCATAATAGTATATCATCTTCCAAACTAGAGTTACAATATCAACAGTGTGCTAATATAAGTGTATCTATAGAATATTTATTCACCAGTGCTCGATTAGGACAACGAACAAAGCTGATTTTGTGTAAGATATAGTTTATGTGAACTTGCCAATCTGTAAATATATCTTTCTAAATGAAAACCCAGAAATATGATACTGTCAATTTCTTTAAATAACACATTAATAATCCCAGTTTCTATCGCAGAGCGTGAAATATCATGAGTTATAAGTGTAACAAGCTTTGTTTTGTCTAACTTCTCATATAATTTATTAGCTTTAAACAAAAACCTATATGACACAATTTTAAACATAATTATAATAAATTACACACTGATTTCAATGTTTACTGACCACCAGTACACTAGTTCCATCAGCAGATAAAGATATACCTGCGATATTCTTTATAGAAGGTGATGTGTCGTGCATATAGATGAGAAATAGTTAATGCCCTGACACTGAACTTTGCAGTACTCCATCTACTATTATTGTACAACTTGATGTTTCCTTTTGATAACTGATATATGTGTTTATTTCCACTTTCTCTTTTCTCTCATATACATATTTCACAAACCAGGTAATTAATTTAACCTCCTTACTTTGAAAGAATTTCTGTACAATGTGTCACAAAGTTTTTGTTGTGGATGATGATCTCAAATTTGCAATTTCACGTAGTCGCGGCTATTCCTAACAACAGACTGATAATACGAGGTACGTCCAGAAAGTAAGTTCTGTTAGGTAATACAATTAAATTATGTACAGATACACCAAAATTATTTATTGCTCAAAATTCTACAACCCTTAAACTAATTTTCCACATAACTGCCGAAATTTTGCAGGCATTCGTCATAACGAGGCAAACATTTTTGTATAACTTCTTCATAGAAGTTTTCCGCCTGTGTCTTCAAACAGTTGGAAACATTTTCTTTCAGCTCTTTGTCATTGTGGAAAGGTTGGCCACCAGGGAATGATTTGAGATGGAAAAACAGATGAAAGTTGCTAGGAGCGAGGTAAGGGCTGTACGGGGGGTGGACAAAAACGCCCCAGCCAAATCCCTGTAGGATGTTTTTCGACGCATTTGCAGTGTGTGGTCGTGCGCTGTTTTGTAGAAACACCAAAATTTTTGAGATCGCAAATATACTGATAAATTTCAATTTTTTTCTCTTTCATAGAATTCAGAAAACGAATCACAGTTCTGTTTTCACAAGCGGCGGGATTTTCAATCAACATCGACATTGTAAACAAGCACAACAAGGTGTACTTGGCCGACAGCGATCTCACAATGGTGCCGTTTTTTCTCCTTGATACGGAGCATCTACCCCGCATGTCAGGAACTGCCATCGCAGCGCTGGAGCGGAGATAAATTGAAGCAGAACGTTTTTCTGGACGCCGCTTGTAATAAAATTAAGGCAGATGGGGCAAGGTTGTACTTCCTTATCTTCTCCCTGACGCACTCCACGTTCTGCAAATGCTACATAGTGTATGAATAGTCTTTGGTGGTCTACTATCTACTAATGTAAGTAGAACAAATGTTGCATTCCAACCAAAAATTAGATATCCACATATCGGTCTGTGGGACACAGTTGGATAGGAACTATTGCTGTACGTCTAAAACATGAGAGGACAAATATTGTTTTGAAGGCAGCTGAACAGTAGAAGATGCATTTTGTGGAAAGATTCACATATGTAATGCGACATGAAGTGGTTCTGTCATTCTTCCTCTCTCCTCGCGCGCACGCTGGGCAAGTTTGTGTGTGCTTATGTGGAATCTAGAAAAATATCGTACGTGTTTCATTCACATAATTGTCGCCCTTCACGTGCAACATATTCTACTGCTAATGTCGTGTACCTACATGCAAGGGCAATACGGAAGTTCAGTAGGCATAAAGGGATCAGTAAAAAAAATTTCAATCTGCTGGCTTTATGATGACTTTAAAAAAAATGAAATGTGTAGTGTTTAACGCCCGCTTTTACTACATACGGCACCGCAGGCGGTGACACTGATGATGCATGAGATGAAGATGGAGCACAGGTGGAATGAGATGGCGGGGGAAACCGGAGGTCCCGGAGAAAACCCGCCCCAACGCCGTGTTGTCCACCACAAATCTCACTTTGCGGTCGCCTGGGATCGAACCCGGGCCGCCTTGGTGAGAGCCAAGCGGTCTAACCACTGAGCCACGGCGTGGCCTTGATGACTTTAAAGGCGATAACCGCAGTAAAAGGAGTTCTTGTATATATTTGTTACAAATAATTATTTACATTCGCCTAACTTTGTGAACGTACGTTCTTCAAAAACAGAAGCATCCATTAATGGGAACCTAAAATGGAATGACACTGTGCTTCTACGTGTTCCCAGCAGATGGCATTGGGTACGACTAATTTGGCTATATCCACTTTTTCGTTTAGCCGGCAGACATTTAGCTTGTATTATTCTATCAGAATTTCAGTTTTGTGAGCAACGATAATACTTTTGTAGCATTTAATTAAAAAGTGAGAAATATAAAATTAAAGAAACCCAGCTAGACTCATAGGCTCTCGGGATTAGACCACGGCATATTTCGATTCGAAGCCACAACGATAGTGTCATACGCGTGTCATAGGCTGCCTATGTAAACTTACTGCTTGTACCATTATCAGCTTCCGCAGTATTCTTTAGTGCTGGTCTGTATTTTCGAATGCCTGGTACTTTTTTGTAACTTTAAATTTTTCGTATATTTTATTTCCTCTACTGTTAATAGTACGTAGGTCAGTCTCGCGTGCATATGAATACATTTGAGGGGGTGAAGATATTGTTTTTGTAATAGTGCAACCTCTGAATCACATCATTTAGGAACAACTCAAGGAAATATGGATACACATTTGTAGCTTTGCTGGTTGTTTAAGTTTATTGGTATGACAATCCATGTCTTGTATTTTAGATAGAAGTTGGCATATCGAGATAGTTTTTTTTTCTTTTGGTTTGGAAATTTTACGCCCTCCAACGTTAAGTCATATCGGACGGTGAATGAAATGGGTGCAATGTTGCTCAAATGTGTCCAGCGTCCATGAAAATTATAGATAACGTACATTGATCTTTCAGGATCAGGGAAACCCGCAAAATATACCTTACCCAGATAGCGGATCCTGACCGACATTCGAACTACGGACCTCTAGAATATAAAGTACACAGAACCACTAATATTAGGAAGAAAAGTCTAATTGTATATAAACGTATTTAAGTGAAAGCCGCTAATTATTCACGTAAAAATGAATGTGAATCACAAGGATGTTGCTTACACATTTCTAAGATAGAAAATGAAAACTGAAAACAAATTGACCATCCAGGGGTGGTATCATACAGATTATTTCACCTGCAAGTGTAAATATTGTGACTTTGTGAGTTCGTGAAATGAAAAGTCCAATTACACCACTCAAAAATGTTCTTTATTTCCACCGACTTACAGTTGCACACTTGCCAATTACACAGGATTACGTAATGCACCCAATTACGATTCACCAGTTCGTCCGTTACAATTTCACTTGCAGTCGTAATTACATAAAATACTCTGATGCACGTACACAGTCTTCTCGTCGTACCCTGCACTCTTACACTGCTCCCCAAGAACTCTGACTCTGACTCACTCCTCTTGCCCGACGTGTTGCTTATATAGGGTCAGCTAGCCGATCTGCTGGAAGGTTCTAGATTAGATGAAATATCCCGTAAGTTCGAGAACACAGATGGAACAGAAAGGGACAGCGTAGTGATGTTTTTGTACCAAGCACCCCTCCTTAACGCTATAAGACAAACGAGGGAGCGGGGCGAAAGCCGACCGTCTCCTGCTTGCCCGCTCTATAGGGTGTTCCAACATTCGGGTGACAATATTATAGCTGTATACACTACATGTATGGAGTAGGCTGTAGTAACATTAAACCCATGTGGTTGAAGAAGAGAAAGCGGTAAATACAATTTCGTAAACTTTCTTAGTCATAAACAATAACTGGCTTGTTAGGTATTATCTCAGTTCTGGACACAAAATCTAGTGACCTTCAACCAAATATGTAAGCGAGAGGTATAAAGTAATTAACTATGCTGTGACAGTAACCGTGGAAAGGTATAGCCGGAGCCATAACTTGGATATGAACCACGGATCACTTAGTCTTAACCATGAAAACACACCAGCATGGCAAATAAATCACCAGCACATTCTATATATTTGAGATACATGTTAGAAATTATATACTCAAAATATCATATGGACAGAGGTCATCTTCCATAACACCGATGTCATAGCAAGGGCTGAAAAAGCTCTACAAATACATTCAATTTAGAAGGCTTCTTTTCGCAAAAAAAAAAAAAAAAAAAGAATTGTTAGATATTAAGATTTTATCTCAATCTATGGTACAGCAATTCTTCGTTTCAATGCCATAGGCATCAATCAAATGTACTTTATATTTAAATAACGTAATTCCAATTTGTTACTTATCTTTGCGAATATTTAGAAAATTTTATTTCCTACTACGCAATTTTACAGGTAGATACATCTCTGGGCAGAGGAACAAGTTGCTCTATTACTGGTCCTCCCTGGCGGACAATATAAAATAACAAAATCGTGTTATTCGTAACGTATATTTATAGCAAAACGTTAATTTATTTCACTCACACTACTTTCTCAATCCAATCTTCCACAACGGCTTATTTTTACACCTGTTAAAAATGTAAGATAAAAGTTATTACACATTTCCTTGTTGTTACAAGAAAGATAAAGGGACTAAATGTTTAACCAACATTTCAAACTAAACACACGAAAGAGATTTGCTCCAACAATATTTTTAGTGGTTACTGTTGTTGCTATTATTGTTGTATATTATATACAAATGTGAGTAAGTAACATCCTTCTTTCATACACACCGTTTAGAGTTTATGAAGTGCAGCATTTGAACATTGAGTTCGGGACTTGCGTAATATCGGTACAGGATCTTTATTTGACAGGAGAAAATGTCCAGGGTAAGTATTATTATCGGACCATTTTGTAAGTTTAGACAGCGTTATTAGGTTTATTGTGCCACATTGCCGACCGCATGCTCTGCGCAATTTGGTCTAGGTCTTCAACTGTCTGAATAATAAACCTAAGAAGGCGCCAGAAAAAGAACCGGAGACAAAAATACAGCAAGTGCGTAAAGCATGTAAAATGGACATAATGATTATTTGTACATCTTTACTTGTAATTCTTTAATTATTTAAGTAATTTAATCATTACTTGTAATTCTACAGTCTATTCGTTTACATTTTAGACATTCCTTGGAAGCTAAAATAGGAGATAGAGCTGAATTATAATATCCATAAAAACAGGCGATATTGCAACATACGTGGTTCAGGGTTTCTTTCTAGGTTTTTCGCTACAAGGTTTTGAAAACTGCGCTGATTCTCTACTTTTCAGGTGTGATGACGCAATTGTTTTATATACATATAGTAGAGCAGATGTTCTTGTGGAAACCTGCAAACAGCTTGCGAACTATGCCTTAAACTGCACTGAAAGTAGGATTAGGTTTAGTGTAAAGAGGAGTTGGCGCAGTGGTCAATTTTGATTTATTGTACAGACGCGAGAAAATGTATTCCGATACTTGAAAGACTGACCTACGGGAGGGAGGTGGGTTTGCATCAGTTAGTTGCGCCAGGACGGTTCAGTTTCCCTATACCTAAACAGTGATTTCGGCACACATTTATTTAAGCTTCAAATGAAAATAAAAACACTTTTGCCACATGAAACGTAGGTGCTTTTATACAACATTCCAGTATCAACTCAGGTATTTATCGATAGTTTGCTATTGACGTTATTTTCGCTCTCTTCGTTTTTCGCACATACATTCCTTAAACAGTTTAACCTCCCTTTCTTCGTTTCTAATGCATTTCCAATACTCACATTTGTAGTTTTATCTCGAACGAAATACTTCTACCTTTCATAGATTAGCGATATTTAAAATAATATTTAACTGCGTGGTGTTTAAAGTTAAGTGTATATAGTTCCGAAAATAAATACGTTATCTCCTTTGTTACAGGTCTCAAAAACAGATTGTATGAATATACCACTACAATTATCTGCACTAAATTAATGATTGAGTGAATGAGTGAATGAATGAATAACAAAGCCCGCAAACAAACAAATTGGATGATAATTAAATGATGCTTAAATAATTCCAGGCTCCACAGAGCTTAGAGCGCTCCCATCCTTATTGCCGTTACAAAATAGAGAACTTAAATACTTTTTAATGATTCCGTGTTTAGTTACCTCACCTAGCATTGATCTGTTTCGGAATTTCCTACGGACATTATCACCTCGTGGGCGTTTACTACTCCTAAAGTAAGTCGTGATGAACAGTGGGTGAGGCAGCTGTTTATTGGTCTAGCTCAGAAGTTTTGGCTATTAGATCGCGCAATGTCACAAGAACATAGATTTGTCACTAAGAATCACATTTCATGGAAAACAATTCGTTACGGGGACGCATTTCAATTATTTTATCTGACATTATAGCTAATTTGACACTAATAATTCATTGTTTTAATAATTTCAATAACAATTTGACCATTCAGTTAAAATATCTGTACATTTATAACTTCCTACATGTTGGAGCTGCTGTTATGTATTATTACTGAATATTTAATAGTAATTACAATGCAGTTTAATATATATTAATTGTCTATAGGTCTGTTAGGAGGTCAGTTTTTACCTCAAGTAACACTTTAACTGTTGATCTGTAGGCTATGTTCGGGATTCTTTTTTAATAATATTACATTGATTACATTTAAATTTGTTAATTATGTTTTAATTTTGCTTTAGCTCAAAATGTTTAGTATTAGGTCAAGATATATTTGTCTTTGTGTTATATATTAGGAAAGTTTACCGTGAATTGTTTTAATTTTCGCTATTAATATTTGTCTTATCACTAATATTTTGAATTATGGATCTTCATTAAATCAGTATATTATTTGTTCCACAGAGTTCATATTGTTTGGATATTTATTATCCGAATGTAAAATTTCTTAGTGTCCGAATATTAACTCAAGAAGGAGATGCAGATATTGTGTTAATATTTGAATATAAAATTATATTTATTGTTCCGATTTATAATAAAGCCTTAATTTAAATACCATCCGTACTAGCACGGATAGTACTGATGTGATACACTCACATTACTATCTCTACTCTTGCACAAACACTGATTTCTCTATCTACTTCAAAATAAACATTTTATTGTAGTTACAAGGGAATACAGTAGACATTACGTAATAGATGTTTTTAAATGGTTGTCTGGGGGACGTCTTTGAAATTATAATGTGAATGTAATTTTTTTTCTGTTTTAACATTAGCCTGTCTTAGCGTTCAATGATCCAAATTGCCTCTTTGCATTTCATATCCGGACAGGGCTAATTTGAAAATAAGCTTAAATTCAGGGGGCATCAAAATGTATAGGTGTTGCTACTGAAGGCTCTGTAAAGAATTTTTGAACCTTAGCGAAATATTTTCCACACCCAAGTACGGCAGAAGGACTTTTCCTTTTAGAAAATACAGCTATTGAGGATTTGTGGAGTATACTCAGGAGTAAATCTGAAACGGCTGGTCTTACAAAATAAAATGTATCAGACATAAATTGTATTTAACAACACAATCTACATTCCATGTGAAGTAAAAGTTTGGTAATTTCTTAAACTTTATAGTTATTTAAACTGATCCAGAGTGAAAAGGATTTTTGAGGATATTCACAGCAGATAAACATATTCATTTGTCATGAAGATGTTTTAAAAATATAACAATTTAATTAAAATGATTAGATACCATTTTCGATGAAATCGAGATATTCAAAAAAGTTTCCATTTAAGGGGTAGTTTGTTATTCGGAGACTTTCTTGAAAGTCTTGCTTGTCGTCCTGTAAGAAGCTGAACTTATATAACACTTTGGTATTTAACGTACATTTGTGTACTGGGTTATTTTGGGAGGATTTTTTCCATATTCGGGTGTTCCATTTCCAAAGAAATCTCGACATTTAAATTTTGGGTCCAGTGCAATTCTAAAAAAAGTGCAATTTTACCGCTAGAATACAGACCAACGAAAAGACCTGTACAAAATTGCAGTTTAAATATCCCGCGTGTTTCTGACTGACTGATCACAGCGACACGCCGTCTCGTGCAACACAAAGTACACTAAAACGTTGCAGATGGCGCTGAAGTTATAATTGCATATTGTATAGGTATGTAACTTAGTTATTGGGCACCTTTTGCAACATATTGGAACAGTAATCTTTTGGTTTAACTGCAAAGTAGATGCAAATGTTGAGTATAATAATTTAGAGATATATTACACAAAATATTTCATATAAGGTAGAAAAGAAACATTGTGTTCCAGAACTTAAGTCTTCAGAGAGTTGTATAAGTGAAGAGGTTTCAACTTATTTCTTGCATGGTTTTATTCACTTCCATTTTATCCGTTTGAAACGATTTCTGGGCAACTCTAGCACATCATAAGTACATTACCTAGAGTTATATAAACCAAACTTGTAAATTTTTCCATATTATACTAAACGTATACCACGTAACTCAGCTGTACCTAGGTATGTAACATACAGTTTATAATGTAAGTTACTAGCTTTGACACCTTTCACAAATATTCTTATTGTATCATTAATCCTTAAAGTTCTGAAGAAGAACCCAGCAGCTCTGAAATCATTTGAAAAAAAAAAAAAAGTTTTTCATAGATACCATGACTGGCTAGGTGACAGAGGAATGATGTACCGAAGAACGGTACACATAACGTACGATATGTCCCAGTGAATTAGCTACCGGAATGTATTGAAGGAAAGAAAATTCAAACCTAATATATGAAACAGTTTATAATGTTTCCGTTGCGGTATTTTCTGGATTTTAATTTACCAATTAGTGTATGGATATTATAGTCGTTTCATCCAACTATTCATGACAACGTTTGTCTAAGTTTTGAATGTTGTTGATATTCTCCCCGTTGCTTATTCAATAAGTACCTTACCTTACACAGAGGAATGTTCTCTCTGATATTTCTTTGATTTACGATTTCGGTTTTCAGTATTTAGATAAATAAATAATTGATAAAGCTCTCAAACCGTCATATTAGACGATGAATGAAATCATGCTCAAATTAGTGAACGCTCCACAGAGCTTAGAGCTTGCCTATCTTTATTACCGTTACAAAATATAGAACTCAAATATTTTTTAATGGTTCCTGTTTAGTTCACCTTCCAAATTTTTTCGATAAGTAAATCAAGAATTTTTACATTCTACATGCGAATATGGACTAAAACGCGTATTATATACAAGGAGGAAAATTTCATACACAGTTGTGTTATTTGCGGCATTGATTTCTGTAGTTCTGAAAGAGGACCATACATAATGAAGAGTTATCGATGACTATGCCAGTTAGGGACAATGTCCCGGGATGGCTATAAGTCGAACTCCCCTCCTCTTCGAAGCGGGGTATACCTTCAATGACACTATGTGCTGTGTGAGTTATCAGTGGTGTAACTTGAGTGTCTAGTCAACACATGTGATTGTGCCGCGACGAGCGTAAGAGGTTAGTTAGTTAGTCCATGTCAAAATAGATCGCGCTATGGTAGAGTTACGACGCTGCGGGAAGGAGTGTGCAAAGTATTCTAAGGCTCTGGGGTCCATGCTATCAACTTATATAAAGAGGGTATAGACAACTATGTTTGTTCCGTTGATTCTCTAAGAAAGACATAATTCTGAATTTTTACACCTAAAATATGTCTTCCTTAGGTTGGAGCAGGAGGCCGCCATTATAATTATAAGTTCTTTAAAGTAGTATTGTAATCTGGGTATAATAGACCTTTTATTTTTGTTTTCATTTTTAATACATATGATTAACGTTTAAGTACTATTGGTTGTTATTGATTGTACATGGTCATTGTACTCACATTATTTACTTTGCCGTTGTGGAAGCCATTCTTACTTCCGCCATGCCAACTGAGATAGATGGTGCCAGACATTGCCTTACTGCTGCTGATCTTCTTAGTGGAAATGTGCAGTACTGGAACACAGCTGCTTTTAAACGATGGGGAGATGCTTAAGAGCAAGACGCTATCCATTTGTCTTTGTTATTTGGACCTCTATGCATTGCCCAGTTTAAGAAAAAAGAGAGAGGAAATATTTTACCAAATTGTAATAATTATATAATTCAACTATACTTTCTCTCATATGGGGCTTGTGCCCCTATGTAAATGCACATCCCGAAACAAAAGCGAGCATATTCCTTTCAAATGCTAATTCATTTATGAGTATAGCATTCTTATTCAAACGTTCTTCCTTTCCCTGTAAACATTGTGATTTATTAAACTCATATGACCTTGTCAAACAATACCTGTTTACTTTAAAAAATGAATGTAAACGTAGCCCAAAATACATTCTTGTTAAAATTTGGGTACATTTATTAATTAATAGCTTGCTTCTCGTTACATAGAACCAGAAGGGCAGTAAGGAAACAATTGTTAAATTATTGCCCATAGATTTCAAATAATCGAGGTAAACGCCTCCCTATATTAACTGACGGATAATTATTTGTACGAGCGAGGGAAGTATAAAATGGCAGCCTTGGGGCGATTGTCAATTGTTTACACAGAAGGTCGTTCTAAGGTTACTTTGAAAGTCACTCTCCTTGCATTCACCACTGACAAAATAAATATAACACCTGAATTTAGAGGTAGGAGTACAAGATTTGGAAAATTTAATCGAATATTATGTCGGAAAATGGCTTACTCATTAAAACATATTTGAAATATTTGTTGTTTTTAAACTGGAGCTAGATTGTTTGTGTACTTACATTGTTTCTATCTCTGACAGTGTAGCTGATATACAGGTCATTTGGAACAAAGAGCTTGAAAATAATTAAAGCTAGACGTATTAAATGCCGTTAGTAATATAAAGATGATCAGAACCAGTTTTGACCCACTGAAGTGTTTGTATTTAGATTTGAGGCTTTTTTTAATCTTTGTGGTTTATCCAGGGATTCCTCTAAATTTAAATTTAGAAGTTAATATTTTTCAGCTGTTTTCTTTTTGGCCCATGCTGCTGAAAGTTACGTACGCTGATGTACTCGCAATGAGAGAGAGGGAGAGGAGAAAAGGATGGAGGCTTTGAGAGTTCTGACGAAAGCAATATTTAGACTCATATGCCCACAAGATCGTCGTCTCCTTTGTAATTTCGACAGTCACTTCTATTGGTGTACTAAATAGTTCAGTTATTTGCATTTGCATTAAAGATTGAAAAACAGCTGTATGAATTTGGCTGTACAAAGTATATCACTCATTTCAAAATTCAGAGCAGTAAGAGCGATTTATGCGGAGACGGTTAAAGAGGTCAAAAAGCATTTTATGTAGTAAATGAGACATAGGTAAATTTGTTGTGAAGGAATTTCTGTTACATCCCAGTTGGCTTTTCTACTTTACAAGCCCAGAAAATGGTGAACATCACATGCCATGTTTTGACTACTGTTTTATTTCATCTCTGGTATATTTCGTACTTCACTTTGTTATTTAGTTAACTATTATTCGTTTAATGCAACATGAGAAGTCTGGGATGGCAGAGAATTGTTCTGATAACGAACATAGGGCCAACTTTTGGAAGACGAGCATCTTGGCAAAATGCACTAGTTCCTGGGAGCAGAGAATTAAGGAGGCTTTGGCCATTTCCTACGAGAGGGGTACACATAATCGCGAGGCTGGATTTCAGTTCAGCTTCTCCCGAAAACCGACCTTAAGATGGAAACACGTCGACTTAAGAAACACAGATCAATACAGCTTGATAATCAAGTATTTACGTTTCTTTGACCCAATTAATTTTCTACACACACGCCATCGCCTTACCTGGCCTTTAATTTACTGAAAACAGTGCTTTGTTCAGTAACTCGAATTTTAATAGTGTTTTGATTTTGTTTATATATGTGTCGTCCTGCGCCATGGCGTAGCGTGCTAAGGCAGCATGCCTTGCTCCCTAGCCACGGAAAGCGACCCGGGTTCAATTCCACCCATGTAATGGGTATTTTAGGCTCCAGGTATAGGACCAGTACCCACTTAGCATCGTGAGGAACGTGAGGAGCTTACGCTAGCTAAACTGTCCTGGTCACGAAAACCAACGTTCCGGCTGGGGGATGCCGAGATGCTGACCACATTTGGTCCCCGAATCGGTTGGATGATCGCCCACTTCTGCCGTACGATATTGGGCGTGAGGGCGGCAGTCGGACTGATAGGCCTTGACCCTCTAAGTGCTGACGTTCCAATGGTTAAATTAAACTTTGTATGATTGTGTTATATCCAGTGATTCGTTTGTGGTTATAACATTTTATAAATATCCTGTTGATGGCAGAGATGCACACTACCGACACGTCTATTTGTAATCGTCTTTCTACTGGCTTGCTTCCCGAGAACAACTTGAGCATATTCGTCGCTAAGAAAGCTTAAGGTCTTATCTTATATATTACCCCTTTACTATTGACTGTCAGTGGTTTGTCTGTTGAATTTCCAAACATTTTCTTTAGAACCATTAAAGGCTTGACAACTGTGAGGTTTGCTTTAAACTCAAATTCATGTAAAATCTGCTGTAAAAGCTCTGCCGACTTACACAAGTGTCTTTGGGCTTATAGCCAGCTTATTAAAACACCGGTATATATTCCGATGACAAAATGGGAACTATATACAGTTAACTGGAGATTGAACCTTACGTATGTATTAATTATTAGAAAGTCATTTCCCCGGCTATTCTCTTCAATCGTGCAGATGACATAACCACCGTTAATGGTCCCATTTGATCAGATAGAATTCTTTCGTGTTTTCCAAACACGGAATAATAACAACAGGACAAAGTTGCTGCGAATGGGAATATATCCCGTCGAGCACCATGCTGACGGTAAAACACTTCTTCATTCAAGCTTTGTTGGAACTCGAACGATCATTAAATACAAATTCACATGAAGAGCGACCTGCCGCTTTACATTTCTTCGATGGTTCGTGACAGATACGCAATTTTTATAAACGGGGTTATTACATTTTTGGCTGTGTTATATATTCTTTATTTAATTTGCTCTAATTGTTACTTTATTTACCACGCATGTTGTTCTAATATTATTTCCTCTTCACATTATTGTTATTATGAGCTTGTTTTTGTTGTTATATTTTTTGTTTTGTCTTCTTGGCTCACTAAAATCGATAAATTAAAGGTAATTGGACAAAATTCATGACCTCAATGTTTGTTTAGGATGTACCTAGCACTTTATAATGCCAGATATATTATTATATGTCCTTTATTATATTCGTTATCGCTTTGAATTCTGGGAGTACCAAACGTTCTTAAACTTATTCCTCTACATACTTCATGTTTATCAAGCTAAAAGGTAGTATAGAACTAATCCTTATGGCTACAACGGGATTAGGTAAACTCAATGGGCTTAAACCATAGAAAAATGCTTATAGAGCTTGTCGCTATATAGCGACTTTGCATTTGCATTTTACTTCGATGGCCAACAAATATTAACCAGCAGCTTCTTGTATGAGGCAGGTAAGAAAAATGTTTGTCTCCTCAGTATGTAAATAATGACGCTGAAGAAGATGATGATGATAATGATGATCATGGTGAAGTACGAGAAGATGAAGAATATCATAAGAAAGACAAAGAAGATGAAGAATATGATGAAGAAGAAGCTGAAGAAGTTGATGAAGAAGATGAAGAAGAAAATGAAGAAGAAGAGGAAGAAGAAAAAGAAGGAGAGAATGAAGATAAAGAAGAAGAAGACGGTGAAGGTGAATAAATAATAATAGTTGTTTTTAGTACTCGAATGAGTACAGGGTCCAATTGAGCTTAGAATGACCCGACATTCGTCTTTCAGAATAAGGGATAACCTCGGAAGAAAACTTACACAGGTAACTCACCATGCCCGAGATACGAACTCGGGACCTGTTAAACGTGAGGCGGATTTGCTACCTTATCGCTACCCAGGCGGACATCATGGTGATGATGATTAAAAGGGTACCCTCATCATCCTTGAGGTTCATTAACTTGCTGTAAGTGACCCCTGGCATTGCTTTACTCCCTCCGCCAGGTTTGATACAGAGACCTTCTGACTCACGCGCTAACACATCATAAGCGCCACGGTTCTTTTTTGAGTACCAGCGACACCTGCCGTTAAAGTTGGTAATTATTCTTCTGATGGTGTCCAATAGAGCTTGCTACATTGTTAGAAGGGACATTTTAATAAAATATTTGGGTTTCTTTGGACTTCACATATTCTGCTTTTGACAGAATTTTACGTTTTTAGGCG
Source organism: Mantis religiosa (assembly GCA_030765055.1). Classification (NCBI taxonomy): domain Eukaryota; kingdom Metazoa; phylum Arthropoda; class Insecta; order Mantodea; family Mantidae; genus Mantis; species Mantis religiosa. Next base: position 203,254 of record JAUKNK010000371.1, on the reverse strand, counting down.
TAGTATTAGTACTGCTTCACTAACGCCTTTTGGCAGCAAATTCGCAAGATATATTTACCTGAATGTATCTGAATTCGCCCATCACAGCCTGTAACCTCCCTTTGGGCAGTGGACGTCATAATATTAGAGAGTTATTCTTAGGAAAATGCCTTTGAAAAGTCTCTAATGGGGATGGAAGCTCACGTTATTATTTATTTATGGCAAGCACCAGGACTGACAGTATAAACATATTACTAGATGGGTGTCAAGTTATCAACAAGTTTATAAAGCTACGATAACCATACGTAGTAGCATGATGTAACGATCGCCACCATCGGGCTTCATTGCAATTTATATCATACTTTCAACTTGTCAAGTGAATAGTACTGCTTAGTACGATGCGTTGATATCACCAATTATATATTATAACAAATTTAATTGACTCAAACCTTACCCTTGTGTTCTGATTCAGAGCATTCAAAATTGGCCGAACTAGTATTTGTGTTATTGCATGGAAACGCTTATGTGAAAAGATGGTTTCCCATGATGGCTGACAACTAAAAAAAGGAATAAACTGAAGCCTCAAACATACTGTGACCTCCAAAGATTAAAACTTGACATTAAGAAATGCAATCGCTGTATCTCATACCCAGTAACTGATGAGATTTGGAAAATTCATGTACAATTTTTCAAGACGTGCTACAGTGACAATAGAATATTTTGACTCTCGTGAACCTAAATCCATTGTAGGCAGCCAGTACACATCCCCCTTCACTTATTTGTAGTGAACTATTAATTTATTAAGTATATTTATACCCTCATTAAACAGCAACTACAGGATTATCATAATCACCATTAATCCATTGTCTTGATCATCTTGTCACCTCAAAGAGAGAGGATTGTAGCGGAACGTAGAGGAATTTTGTTCAACTTGTAGCGAGATCCAATGCAATATGGCTGGCAACACTGTATGTACGTTTGGATAATGCTCTGTTTATAAGACAGCGCAAATTATTTTGCAACTAAATATGCAAGTATATCACCCCATCGTCAATATGCCACGAATAATGACAATGGCAGTCCAATTGGAATAATTGATAAATATTATCGTAATTATGGCTAATTTATATACACAGTCACAGTAACCTATGAGCTAACGTCTGTGTTTCCCCAAATCTTTCAGGATAAGCGAAGCCCAGAAAAATACCTTATCCAGATAGCGGAACTTGACAGACATTTGAAGTAGGGACCTCTAGATTGAAAGCTACACACCACCACTACCAATAGGAAGAAAAGTCTAATCCATACAAACGTAGTTAAGTGAAATCCGCTCATCATTCACGTGTAGATGAAGGAGAATCACAAGAATGTTGCTTACACATTTCTAAGATAGAAATGTAAATATTATAGCAGTAAACACTACATGTATGAAGTAGACTGTAGTAACATTAAACCCATGTGGTACAAGAACAGAAAGCAGTATATACTTTTTGGCAAATCTTTCTTTGTCATATACACTTACTGGTTTGTTAGATATTATCTCATATCTGGACACAAATCAAGTGACTTTGAAGCCAAAAAATATATGTAAGCGAGAGCAAATAGCTCTACATATATATTTAATTTAAAAGACCTCCTTGACCCTAAACAATTACTAGTTTTTTAGATTTTATCTCACTGTATGGTGTAAGTACCCTTCTTTTCCAATTAAATATAGTTTATATCTAAACAACATAATTAAAATGTGTTACTTATCTTTGCTAATATATATAAATCTTTTTTCCGACTATAAAATACTACAGGTAGAGCCATCTCTTGGCAGAGGCACGCGTTCCTCCATTGCTGGCGATGCAAGTGTTGCGTCCCTGGCGGGCAACTTAATATAACCACAATTTCGTTTTATTCATAACGTATATTTATAACCAAAGCTTAATATATTTCACTCACAATACTTTCTCAATCCACTCTTCCACAAAGGCTTGCTTTTCCACCTTCTCCAAATGTAAGATAAAAGTTATTACATATTTGCTGGTTGTTTACGGAAAGATAAAGGGACTAAATGTTTAACCAACATTTGAAACTTAACCCACGAAAGACATTTGCTCATCAACCTTTTGGTGATTAATGTTGTTGCTAATATTATATATTATATACAAATGTGAGTAAATAACCTGCTTCTTTCATATGCATCGTTTAGAACTTATGAAATGCAGCATTTAAACATAGAATTCGGGACATGCGTAGTATTGGTACGGGATCTTTATTTGAAACGAGAAAACGTCCAGGGTATGCATTATTATGGGACCATTTTGTTATATTAGACAGCGTTATTAGGTTTATTGTGCTACATTACCGACCGCATGCTCTGCGCATTTTGCTCCATGTCTCAACTGTCTGAATTTAAATTTAAGATGGCGCCAGAAAAAGAATCGGAAACAAAAGTACAGCAAGGGCTCAAAGTATAAATAATGTACATAATAGGAATTCTTTAATTACAAAGAATTCCTTAAATGTCAGTAACACTGATATGATACATTTCACGTTTAGTTTATTCTCCAGCACGACAGACTCCGGACTAAATATATGAGTGAATGAATGAATGATTGAATGAATAAATGAATAATAAATAAATAATAAAGCTCTCAAGCTATCACATTTGACGATGAATGAAATGATGATTTAATTGGTCCGGGCTCCACAGAGCTTAGAGGGCTGCCATCTTTATTACCGTTACAAAATATAGAAATCAAATAATTTTTAATGTTTCCTTGTTTAGTTAGGTCACCTGGGATTGATATATTGCCGTATTTACTACGGATATTATTACGTGGACGTTCACTACTTCTATAACAAGTCGTGATGTACAGCGGGTAAGGCAGCTATTTGTTGGTCTAGCCCAGAAATTTTGTCCATTAGATTGTAGATCATAGAGTGGTCATTAAGAATCAGTTCTCATGTCCAATAATTCGTTAAGAGGATTCATTTCAATTACTTTATCTGCCATTAGAGCCAATTTGTTAATAATTATTTATTACTGTAATAATTTAAATAATTTGAAAATTTTCATTTAAAATATATATACAATTATAACTTCCTACACCTTGGAGCTGCTGTTCTGTATTATTACTGAGTATTTAATAGTAATTACAACACACTTTAATATATATTAATTGTCTATTGGGCAGGTAGCAGGACAGTATTTACCTCACGTAACACTTTAACTGTTTATTTGTAGCTATAACTGGGTATATTTCTTAATAATATTACACGGATTATATTTAAATTTTTTAATTAGTTTTAACTTCGCTTTGGTTCAAAATTGAATTATAATGGTTAGTGTTAGGTCAAGATATATTTGTGTTTGTGTTACATATTAGGAAAGGTTACTGTAAATTGTTTTATTTTTCGGTATTAATATTTGTATTATTACTAATAATTTTATTTATTAGTCTTCATTTAATCAGTATATTATTTGTTTTAGAGAGTTCATATTGTTTGGTTATTTATTATCTAAATGTAAAGTATTATAATGTCCGAATATTAACTCAAGTAGTAGATGTAGCTGTTTTGTAAATATCTCAATATAAAAATTATATTTCTTTTTCAAATTGTATAATAAAACTTTAATTTCAATATCAGCCATACTAGCAGGGATAGTACTGATGTGATACACTCACATTACTTTCTCTACTCTTGCACAAACACTCATTTTTCTATCCACTTCAAAATAGACATTTTATTGTATTTACAAGGGAATACAGTAGATATTACGTAATAGATGTTTTTAAACGGTTGTCTGAGGCACGTCTTTGAAATTATATTGTGAATGTAAATTTCTTTTCTGTTTTAACATTTGCCTGTCTTACCGTTCGATGATCCAAATTGCCTCTATCCATTTCATATCCGGACGGGGCTAATTTGAAAATAAGCTTTAATTCAGGGGACATCAAAACGTATAGGTGTTGCTACCGAAGGCTCTGTAAAGAATTTTTGAACCTTAGCGAAATACTTTCCAAACCCATGTACGGCAGAAGGACTTTGCCTTTTAGAAAATATAGCTATTGAGCAATTGTGGAATATAATAAAGAGTAAATCTGAAACGGCTGGTCTTACAAAATAAAATCTATCAGATATAAATTGTATTTAACAACACAATCTACATTCCAGGTGACATTAAAGTTTATTTATCTCTTAAACTTTAAAGTTATTTAAAGTGGTCCAGAGTGAAAAGGAATTTTGAGGACATTCCTAGCAGATAAACATATTTATTTGTCATGAAGATGTTTTAAAAATATAACAATTTAATTAAAATGATTAGATACCATTTTCGATAAAATCGAGATATTCTAAAATGTTTCCATTTAAGGGGTAGTTTGTTATTTGAAGACTTTCTTGAAAGTCTTGCTTGTCGTCCTTTAAGAACCTAAACTTATATAAAACTTTGGTATTTAACGTACTTTTGTGTACTGGGTTATTTTGGGAGGATTTTCTCCATATTCGTGTGTTCCATTTCCAAAGGAATCTAGACATTGGATTTTTGGGTCCAGTGCAATTCTACAAAAAGGGCTATTTTAACGCTAGAATACAGACCAACGAAAAAACCTGTACAAACTTAGTTTAAATATCCCGCGTGTTTCCTGACCAACTGATCACAGCGACTCGCCGTCTCGTGCAACACCAAGTACACGTAAAACATTGCAGATGGCGTTGAAGTTATAATTTTAAATTGTATATGTATGTAAATTAGTTATTAAGCACTTTTTGCAACATTTTGGAACAGTAATGTTTTGTTTTAACTGCAAAATAGATTCAAGTGTTAAGTATAATAATTTAGAGATATATTTCCGAAAATATTTCATATAAGGCAGAAAAGAAACATTGTGTTTCAGAACTTAAGTCTGCATAGAGTTGTATAAGTCAAAAGGTTTCAACCTATTTCTTGCATAGATTTATTCACTTCCATTTTGTGTGTTTGAAACAATTTTTGGGCAACTTTAGCACATCACAAGTACATTAACTAGAGTTGTATAAAACAAACTTGTAAATTATTCCATGTCTTTCCACATGAAATGCCTATTCTCGGCATTTCATAACTAAGTTCGGTAGAATAGTTTTGGAAATTAACATTCGCAGAATAAGAACCATTATGTGTGTACTTGTATTTAAATTAATGATTGGAAACTTCTGTTCATATATAGCACCATGCGCTAACATAAATTTTGTGGAAAGTTTTCAATTTTCTTCAACTTATTTTTATGGCTGTCTTTATTTCTTGTTTTGCATTCAAAATAAATGAAACTGGAAACTATTCCGAAGAACGTTGTCTTCAATACCAAATGTTGATTGATCTGTTATTTTCCACAGTGGCCAATTAAAACTAATTGCAAGAGGCAAACCTTCATTTCGGGTTAATATAATTGTCAGCAAGGCTTCTACAGTACATACGTAACAACAGGTGGGGAGATGAAGCATACTTCACAATAGGAAATCTATATTTTCAAATCTATTTCTCCTGTAACATATTTACTGACGACTACCAAATGTTCGTGTGCTAGGTTCAAGCTAGTTACTTAGGTACTACCAAATGTAATGGTGAGGTCAGACTCCCAGTCAACTTCTAAGCTGCGGTAACGATACTGTCCAAACCTGGAAGTATCTCTATTAACAGTTCAGTATTATATTGTACTAAACGCATACCACGTGACTCAGCTGTAACTAGGTATGTAACACACAGTTTATAATCTAAGGTAAAAATTTTGACACATTTTACAAATAATCTTATTGTATCATTAATCCTTAAAGTCCTGAATGAGAAACAAGCAGCTGTGAGAGTATGTGAAAAAAAGGTTTTTCATAGATTCAATGAGTGGCTAAGTGACAGATGAATGATGTCCCGAAGAACGGTACAGAAAACGTAGGTTATATCTCGGTGGATTAGCGACCGGAATTTAGTGAAGGAAAGAGGATTCAAACCTCTTATGAGAAACAGTTTATAATTTTTCGTTCAGCTATTTTCTGTATTTTATTATACCAATTACTATTTCGATATTGCAGTCGCTTGATCTAATCTTCCTGACATCGTTTGTCTAAGTTTTGAATATTGTTAATATTCTCCCCGTTTCTGAGTAAATGAGTACCCTACCTTACACAGTGAATTGCTCTCTTCGATATCTCAGATTTACGATTTCGATTTTGAGTGTTTAGATAAATAAATAAGTAAATAAATAAGTAAATAAATAATAATAAAGCTCTTAAACCGTCATATTGGACGATGAATAAAATGCTGATACGGGGAGGTAAGTTTCATATTAGGTAGTGTTATTGGCAGCACTGACTTCTTATGTCCTTAGAGAGGACCATCCATAATGAAGAGTTACCGATGATGCTGCTGCTTGAGTGTCTAGTCAACACTTGTGCTTGTGCCGCTAGGAGCGTTTGGGGTTAGGTAGTTAGTGCACCGCAAAGTAAATAGCGCTACGGTGGAGTTATGACGCTGCGTGAAGGAGTGTGCAAAATATTTTAAAGCTCTGTGATCCGTGCTATCAACTTATTTAAAGTGGAAATAAACCACTAATTTATTTCCCTCATCCTCTAAAGAATATATAATTGTGAATTATTACACAACAAAAAATTGTTTCTTCCATAGTTTGGAGCAGGTGACCGCCATCATAATTATCAGTTCTTCAAAGTAGTTTAGACGCTATATTGGAATCGCAATCTGATCCTTTAATAGTTAAATTTATGTTTTTTTATTTCCAATATTTAGGATTAAAGTTTAACTACTATTCATTGGTATTGGTTTTACATGATCATTGTACTCTCATGATTTCCTTTACCGTTCTGGAGCTCATTCTTACTTCCGTCATGCCAACTGAGATAGATAGTGCCAGACATTGCCTTATTGCTGCTGATCTGCTTCGTGTAAATGTGGAATACTGGAACACAGCTGCTTTTAAGTGATGGGGAGATACTTAAGAGCTAGACAATATCCATATTACTTTGTTATATGGATGTCTATTCATTGCCCAGTGAAATAAAAAAGACAAAATTTTAATAATTATAAAATTCAAACACTTTTTCTGACATATAGGTCGTGTGCCCCTATCTAAATGCAGATCCTAAAACCAAAGCGAGCATATGCCTCTCAAATACCAATTCATTTGTGATTATAGCATTTTCATTCAAACATTTTTCCTTTCTGTGTGAACATTGTGATTTAGTAGATTCATATGACTTTGTCTAACAATAACTTATTACCTTCATGGATGAATATAAACCTGGCGAAAAGTACATTCTTGTTGAAAACTAGGGTGCGTTTATTAATTAATGACTTGCTTCTGGTTAAATAGAACCAGGAGGACACTAAGGAAACAATACTTAAACTATTGTTCTTAGAACACAAAAAATCGAGTTCGACATGTCTCAAAATTAAATGATGGCTAATTTTGTTCGAGCAACAGGATGGTTGAAACGTTAGTGTTATCTAACATGACAAAAACTGGAGATCCAGGATATTTAAGGCAGGGTAGTGCTTGGAAGATAAAAGAATATCAATTGTTTAATATAATTATGTTTAATTTTTTTCATTCGGATCAGTAACAATGCAATTTCATAAGCATTGATAATGTGTTTTTATTATCTAACGCTTTAAGATAAAGGTTTATGTCAATGATGATATGGTCCTTTACATGACGGTATTTATAAATATTATTAGCGTGTTGTGTACTTGTTTCACATTTCCTTGTTAGGAATATGTAATAAGTAGAAATTAGTGAACTTTCAAAAATACTTTACTGTACGATAGGCTAATAAACGTCCCAGTATTAATGCCTTAACGTTACTCGAGGTGTAAATTATTGGATTTCTTACTTCCGTTCAAGCCAGTAGAGCAACCGAGGGCGGAACAACTCGCAACTAGAGCAACAGATAGCGCTACCATTATAGTCACTGTTTAAAAGTATAAGGAACACATCTTTTTCAATGTTACCGGGTTTATTCAAGGAAGCTTACAAATTGTGTAAGAAAAACAGATATTTTGTTTAAAAGTAGTAGAATTTTGTTATAAACAAGCAATGTGGAGAAATATTAGGAATATACATTTTGCTGCTTTAGAATCAAATGATCCGGGAACAGATTTAAATAGGCTGATAGCTAGTGTAATATCGCTTTACTATTCAAATTTGACAATTTGTAGTTTATTGTTGGAAGTTTTTCTTGCTACCATTACATCTATTACATTTAAGTTTGTTAATTTTGTTTTAACATTTATTTTTGCTTGTTCCATTTATGTGAGGCTTTAACAACTATGGTCATATAGGCGGCCGTTCTACTTTGGAACGTACCGAAGGTGTTAACTCGTTATCTTTGGTTTTTAATCATTACATCACGCACACATTCACACTCTCAATCATACTTCCAGACTTTGGGGAAGATGGGGAATTATCTTGGTCGGAGATATATCCCCCCCACTTCGGGAATCGAAACTGGGGCCCATAGCATGGCCAGATTCAGTTAAAATATCTGTACATTTATAACTTCCTACAAGTTGGAACTTTTTTATGTATATTACTAAGTATTTAATAGTAATTACATTACATAGGACGCCAGTGTTAACCTCAAGTAACACTTTAACTGTTTATTTGAAGGTTATGTTCGGGAGTTTTTCTTAATAATATTACATTGACTACAGTTAAATTAGTTAATTTTTTTAAACTTTGCTTTAGTTCAAAATAGAATTATAATGTTTAGTGTTAGGTCAAGATATTTTTGACATTGTGTTGTATAGTAGGAAAGGTTACTGTAAATTGTTTTAATTTTCGGTATTAACATTTGTCTTATCAACAATATTTTTAATCATTAGTCTTCATTTAAACAGTATTTCCTTTGTTTTAGAGGGTTCATATTGTTTAGTTGCGCATTATCCGAATGTAAAATCTGATAACGTCCAAATATTAACTCAAGTAGGAGATGTAGCAGTTGTGTGAATATGTGAATATTAAAATTATATTTATTGTTTGGATTGTATAAAAAACCTTTAATTTCATTATCACCTGGACTAGCAGGGATAGTACTGACATAGTAAACTCACAGGACTTTTTCTTGTCTTGTGCAAACACTTATTTCTCTAATCAAGGCTTCGCAGGTAATCAGCCGTGTCAGGTCCCTGAAGAAGGCCGTGGTTTTGACAACGGCCGAAAGCTTGATGTTTATTAATTTGACACGGTTGATCACCCGTGAATCCTTGATTAGTAATGCACGCTGTGGAAGCTTCAATACTTGCTTATTTCTCCAGCTACTTTAAGATGAACATTATCTTATTGTAGTTGTAAGAGAATACAGTAGACTTTAAGTGATGGTCACATGTATTTAACTGGTTGTCTAGGTGACGTCTTTGAAATTTTATTCTAATTGTAAATCATTTTTTGCTACTTTAACTGAGATTTTCTCAACATTCTTAGCTCCAAATTGTCCCTTTCCATTTCATACACTTACGGGTCTCATTTGAAAATATCTTTTAATTTATGGAAACACAAAACGTATAGGAAAAGCCACTGAAGGCTCTGCATTGAATTTTTGGATGTTTTACACGATACTTCCCACATTAAAGTACGTAATAAGGACTTTCCATTTTATAAAATATAGCAATTGTGGAGTATAATCAACAGTAAATCTGCAGCGGTTATCCTGACAGAATAAAGCGTAAAATGCAAAGCGTAAAATGTAGCAGACATAAGTTGTATGTTGTAATAAGATCAAAATGCTATGTACAGCATTAATTTGTGTGTCTCTTACACTTTACAGTTATGTAAAGTGATTCAGAATGAAAGGGAATTTTGACGACATTTCCAGCAGATAAACAAATGTTTTCATTTGTCATGAAAATGTACTAAGTATATATAGTATTTCAAATCATTAGATCCAATTTTTTATATAACCGGGGTATTTTAAAATGTTTCCATTTAAGGGAAGTTTGTTTTTGGGAGACTTTCTTGAAAGTCTTGCTTGTCTTTTTTGTCGTCCTTGAAGCGAAACTTATATACTACTTTGGTGTGTAACCTACTTTCGCTTATTGAGTTTTGTTGAGTGGATTTTCCCCATATTCAGGTGTTCCAAAGCTATACATTTCCAATGGATTCTCGACATTGAATGTTCGGCTACAGTACAATTCTACAGAAGGTATTGTTTTAACGCCAAAATAAAGCCGAACGGAAAAGCGGTACAAACTTGCAGTTTAAATATCCCGCGTGTTTTCTGACTGACTGTGATCACAGCGACACGCAGTCTCAAGAAACACAAGGTACACTTCGACCGTTGCAGATGGCGCTCAGGTTGTAATTCCAATGTGTATACCAATGGAAATTAGTTATTTAGCACCATTTGCAATATTAGAACAGTAATTTTTTATTTCGCTGCAGAGTGGTTGCGAATGTTAACTATAATATTTGAGAGGTATATTACCCAAAATATTTCATATAGGCGGAAAAAGACATTGTGCTTCAGAACTGAAGTCTACAGTGAGTTATATGAGTAAAACGATTCAATCTCTATCTTGCATTCTTCATTCCCAATCTCTTGATTCAGTATTTGTGAATAACTAATTGCACACTGTTATAGTAATCAAGTTTACATATTAATCCATATCTGTGCACAGGAAATGTATGTTTTCGGCATGGCATGACTAAAGTAAGTAGAATAGATTTAAGAATTAATATTCGCGACATTTGTACCATCATGCTTTTACTGTTATTGAAATTAATATTTGGAAACGTCAGTTAATATGTAGTACCATGCATTGACATACATTTTGAGGGAAGTGAATCCATTTTGTTCGATTTATTTTGTATGTCTGTCTTTATTACTTGTTTAGCTCTCAGAATTATTGAAACTGATAACTTCTCGCAACAAGGTTGTCTTCAACACCAAATATTCATTGATCTGTTATTTTCCACAATGGCCAATTAAAATAATTTCAATAGGCAGAACTTCCATTAGGGTTAGTGTATTTGACAGCAACGCTTTTACAGGAGTTAAGTAACAGCAGTTGAGGAGATGAAGCTTACTTCACAATAAGAAATCAGTCTCACCACATCTAATTATTTCACTTGTCATGTATTTACTGTCGACTACCAAATGTTGCTTTTGTTAAGTTAAATTTATTTAGTTACTTAACCGCTACCCAAGGTAGTGTTGAGGTCCAAGTCCCAGTTAACGTCTAACCTGAGATCACAGTACTGTCCAATTCTGGGATTGTCTCTATTAACAGTTCAGTATTATATTATACTAAACGTATACCACGTGACTCAGCTGTACCTAGGTATGTAACATACAGTTTAAAATGTAAGTTAGAAGCTTTGACACCTTTCACAAATAATTTTATTGTATCATTAACTCTTTAAATCCTGTACCAATTAGTGTAGGATATTATAGTCGTTTCATCCAACTATTCATGACAACGTTTGACTAAGTTTTGAATGTTGTTGATATTCTCCCCGCTCCTTATTCAATAAGTACCTTACCTTACACAGAGGATTGATTTCTCTAATATTTCTTTGATTTACGATTTCAGTTTTCAGTATTTAGATAAATAAATAATTGATAAAGCTCTCAAACCGTCATATTAGACGATGAATGAAATGATGCTCAAATTAGTGAACGATCGACTGAGCTTAGAGCTTGTCTATCTTCATTACCGTTACAAAATATAGAACTCAAATACTTTTTAATGTTTACTGTTTAGTTCACTTTCCAAATTTTTTCGATACGTAAATCAAGAATTTTGCATTCTACAGGCGAATATGGACTAACAACGCGTATTATATACAGGGAGGAAAATTTCATACATAGTAGTGTTATTTGCGGCATTGATTTCTGTAGTTCTTAAAGAGGACCATACATAATGAAGAGTTATCGATGACTAGGCTTGAAAATAATTAAAGTTAGACGTATCAATTACCGTTAGTAATTTAAAATTGATCAGAACCAGTTTTGACCCACTGAAGTGTTTGTATTTAGATTTGAGGTTTTTTTTTAAATCTTTGTAGTTCATCCAGGGATTCTTCTTAATTTAAATTTAGAAATTAATATTTTTCAGCAGTATTCTTTTTGGCCCATGCTGCTGAAAGTTACGCACGCTGATGTACCCGCAATGGGAGAGGGAGAGGAGAAAAGGATGGAGGCTTTGAGAGTTCTGACGAAAGGAATATTTAGACTCATATGACCACAAGACCCTCGTTTTCTTTGTAACATCGACAGTCACTTCTATTGGCGTACTACATAGTTCAGTTATTTGCATTTGCATTAAAAATTGAAAAAAGCTGTATGAATTTGGCTGTACAACGTACATCACTCATTTCAAAATTCAGAGCAGTAAGAGCGATTTATGTGGAGACGGTTAAAGAGGACCAAAAGCATTTTATGTAGTAAATGAGACATAGGTAAATTTGTTGGGAAGGAATTTCTGTTACATCCCAGTTGACTTTCCTTCTTTACAAGCTCAGGAAATGGTGAACATCACATGCTATGTGTGACTACTGTTTTATTTAATCTCTGGTATCTTTCGTACTTCACTTTGTTATTTAATTTACTATTATTCGTTTAATGCAACATGAGAAGTCTGGGAGGGCAGAGCATTGTTTTGATATTGATCATAGGGCTAACTTTTGGAGGAGGAATGTCTTGGCAAAATGCAGCAATTCCTGGTAGCAGAGAATTAAAGAGGCTTTGGCCATTTCCTACGAGAGAGGTACGCTTAATCGCAATGCTGGATTTCAGTTCAGCTTCTCCCGAAAACCAGCCTTAAAATGGAAATCTGTCGACTTAAGGAACACAGATCAATACAGCTTGATAATCAAGTATTTACGTTTCTTTCACCCGATTATTTTTCTACACTTACGCCATCTCCTGACCTGGCATTTAATTTACTGAAAACAGTTTTTTGTTCAGTAACTCGCATTTTAAGGGTGTTTTGATTTTGTTTAGTTAGTTACTAACACTCCCCACATGGCAACCTTGGCCTTCGGGGTAACCTCACCCCACCAAGTGATTACCGGACCCATTTCTCAGGTGGAGGCACCCAGAGGGCGGTGTCCATTACCTCCGATGATAGGGTGATAGTGAAGATGGCGGTGAGGTGAGAGGACCTACAGTTTTTACCGTGCACGTGGACTCCGAACCACGTTGGGCATAGGGGATACTTCACGTGTGCTAGACAGAGGTGAAGGCGTGGATAGGGCCGACTTAAAATCGCCAAACCCAGAGCCGGGAATCGAACTCGGGACCCTTAGAACGGGAGCCGCGAACGAAACCACCGCGCTACCCCGGCGCCCTTGATTTTGTTTATATATGTGTTGTCCTGCGCCATGGCGTAGCGTGCTAAGGCAGCATGCCCTGGTTCCTGGCCACGGAGAGCGACCGGGGGTCAATTCCACCCATGTAATGGGTATTTTAGGCTCCAGGTATAGGACCAGTGCCCACTCAGCATCGTGAGGAAAGTGAGGATCTTACGCTAGCTAAACTGCCCTGGTCACGGAAACCTACATTCCGGCTAAGGGATGCCGAGATGCTGACCACATTTGGTGCCCGAATCGGTTGGATGAATGCCCACCTCTGCCGTACGTTAGTGGGCGTGAGGGCGGCAGTCGGACTGATAGGACTTGACCCTCTAAGGGCTGACGTTCCAGTGGTTAAATTTAACGTATGTTTGTGTTATATGCAGTGATTCGTTTTGGGTTATAACATGTTATAAATATCCTGTTGATGGGAGAGATGCACACTACCGAAACGTCTATTTCTAATCGTCTTTTCACCTGGCTTGCTTCCCGAGAACTACTTGACCATATTCGTCGCCAAGAAAGCTTTAGTTCTTATTTTATAAATTTCCCATTTACTATTGACTGTCAGTGGTTTAGTTTAACCTTTTATAGCACCTTTTGTGATCTTATAGTCTGTTGAATTTCCAGACATTTTCTTTAGAATCATTAAAGCCTTGACAACTGTGAGGTTTGCTTTAAACTACAGTTCATGTAAAATCTGCTGTAAAACTTCTGCCGACTGACACAAGTGTCTTAGCGCTTATAGCCAGGTTATTAAAACTCCGGTACATATTCCGATGACAAAATGGAAACATTATACAGTTAACTGGAGATTGAACCTTACGTATGTATTAATTATTAGGAAGTCATTTCCCCGACTACTCTGTTCACTCGCGCAGAAGACATAACCACCGTTAATGGCCCCATTTGTTCAGATAGAATTCTTTCGTGTTTTCCAAACCCGGAATAGTAACAACAGTACAAGTTGCTGCGAATGGGGATATACACCGTCGAGCACCATGCTGACGGTAAAACACTTCTTCATTCAAGTTTTGTTGGAACTCGAACAGTCAATAAATACAAATTCACATGAAGGGCGACCTCCCGCTTTATATTTCTTCGAGGGCTCGTGACAGATACGCATTTTTATAAATGGGTTATTACATTTTTGGTTGTGTTATATATGCTTATTTAATTTGCTCTAATACTACTGAAAGGAAATGACAATTCTCCCATTTATGTTACTTTATTTACTGCGCATGTTGTTCTAATATTATTTCCTCTTCACATTATTGTTATTATGAGTTTGTTTTTGTTGTTATATTTTTCTTGTTTTGTCCTCTTGGCTCACTAATATGGATAGGTTAAAAGTAACTAGACAAAATTCATGACCTCAATGTTGATTTAGAATGTACATGGCACTTTATAATACCAGATATATTATTATGTGTCCTTTATTATGTTCGTTAGCACTGGATTATGGAAGTACCAAACGTTTTTAAACTTATTCCTCCACATACTCCATGTTTATCAAAATAAACGATAGTATAGAACTAATCCTTATGGCTACAACGGGATTAGGAAAACTCAATACCCTTAAACGGTAGAAAAATGCTTTTAGTGCTTGCGGCTATATAACGACTTTAGCATTGCATTTTACTTCGATGGCCAACAGATATTAACCAGGAGCTTCTTGTATGAGGAAGGTAAGAAAAATGTTTGTCTCCTCAGTATGTAAATAATGATGCTGAAGAAGATGATGGTGATGATGAAGAAGGAGAAAATGAAGAAGATGATGAAGTAGGAGAAGATGAAGAAGGTGATGAAGATGGAGAAGATGAAGAAGAGAATGATGAAGAGGGAGAAGATGAAGAAGAGGATGATGAAAAAGGAGAAGATGAAGAAGAGGATGATGAAGAAGGAGAAGATGAAGAAGAGGATGATGAAGAATGAGAAGATGAAGAGGAGGATGATGAAGAAGGCGAAGATGAAGAAGAGGAGAATGAAGGAGGAGAAGATGAGGAAGAGGATGAAGATGAAGAAGACGGTGAAGGTGATAATAACACCACCACCACCACCACCACCACCACCACCACCACCACCACCACCACCACCACCAACAACAACAACAGCAACAACAATAATAATAGTTGTTTTTAGTAGATTACGTCCTCCAACGTTAAGTCATATCGGACGATGAATGAAATGGGTGAAATGTTGCTCAAATGAGTCCGGGGTCCATTGAGCTTAGAGTTACCTGACATTCGTCTTTCAGGATAAGAAAAAATTTTGGAAGAAACCTTCCACAGGTAACTTACGCTGATCGAGATTCGAACTCGGGACCTGTTAAACCTTAGGCAGAAATGCAAGCAGCACGCTACCGAGGCGGACATGATGATGATGATGATGATGATGATGATGATGATGATGATGATGATGATGATGATGATGATGATGATGATGATGGAGACGCTTTTATCATACTTGAGATTCAATAACTTGCTTTAAGTGCACCCGGGATTACTTTACTCCCTCCGCAAGTCTTGATACAGCGACCTTCTGACGCACGCGCTAGCTCATCATTAGCACGACGGGACCTTTTTTTTGAGTACCGGCGACACCTGCCGTTATAGGCGGTAATTATTGTGATGATGGTGTCCAATAGAGCGTGCTACATTGTTAGAAGGTACATTTTACTCAAATATTTTTGTTTCTTTGGACTTCTCATATTCAGCTGTTGACAGAATTTTACTTTTTTACGCGTAGAATTAGTATTGCTTCAGTAACGTTTCTTGGCTGCAAATTCGCAAGATATATTTAGCTGAATGTATCCGAATTCACCCATCACAAACTGTAACCTTCCTTTGGGCAGTGGACGACATAATATTAGAGAATTATTCTTAGGAAAATCTCTTTGAAGGGGCTCTAATGGGGATGGAAGCTCACGTTATTATCTATTTATGGCAAGCAACAGGACTGAGAGTATAAACATATTACTAGATGGGTGTCAACTTATCAACAAGTTTATAAACCTACGATAACCATACGTAGTAGCATGATGTAACGATCGCTACCATCGGGCTTCATTGCAATTTATATCATACCTTCAACCTGTCAAGTGAATAGTACTGCTTAGTACGATGCGTTGATATCACCAATTATATATTATAACAAATTTAATTGAATCCAACCGTACCCTTGTGTTCTGGTGCAGAGTATTCAAAATTTGCCAAACTAGTATTTGCGTTATTGCATGGAAACGCTTATGTGAAAAGATTGCTTTCCATGATGGCTGACATTAATCTAAACAAAGGAATAAACTGAAGCCTCAAACATACTGTGACCTCCAGAGATTAAAACTTGACATTAAAAAATTCAATTGCTGTATATCATACCCAATAACTGATGAAATTTGGAAAATCCAAGTACCTACAAGTTTTCAGGAAATGCTACAGTGGCAAAGGGATATTTTGACAGTCGTGACCCTAAACTCATTGCAGGCAGCCAGTACACATCCCCCTTCACTTATTTGTAGGGAATTATTAATTTATTAAGTATATTTACACCCTCATTAAACAGCAAATACAGGATAATCATAATCAACATTAATTAATTGTCTTTGTCATCTTGTCACCTCAAAGAGAAAGGTTTGTAGCGGAACGTAGTGGAATTTTGTTCAACTTGTAGCGAAATTCAATGCAATATGGTTGGCATCACTTTATGTACGTGTGAATAATGCTCTGTTCATAAGGCAGCGCAATTTATTTTTCAACTAAATATGCAAGTATATCACCCCATCGTCATAAGCCACGAATCATGACAATGGCAGTCCAATTGGAATAATTGATAAATATTATCGTAATTTTCGCTAATTTATATACCTAGTCACAGTAACCTGTGAGCTAACGTCTGTGTTTCCCCAATCGTACGTAATATGCAGCGTTCAAGTCCCGGAAGGCTACTAATTTTGTTGTGTGTCCAACATTATATTTACCAATTTAGAGGTAAATATCACAACCTTCTTATAATCTGATAAAATATTAAACAGAACACGCACAATCTTCTCTGTAATTTTACGCATTTCATTTCCACAGAAACATATTTTCAATTTTACGTCCTCCAACGTTGAGTCACATCGGGCGGTGAATAAAATGGGGGACATTATGCTGGAAAGTGTCCAGGGTCCAAAGAGATTAGAGCTACCTGACAGTAATCTTTCAGGATAAGGGAAGCCCCGAAAAGTACCTTACCCAGTAAGCGGAACCTGAACGACATTCGAAGTAGCGACCTCCAGATTGAAAGCTACACACCACCACTGCTAATAGGAAGAGAAGTGTAATCAATACAAACGTAGTTACGTGAAACCCGTTCAGCATTCATGTGTAGATAAACGAGAATCACAAGAATGATGCTTACACATTTATAAGAAAGAAATGTAAATATTGTAGTTGTATACACTACATGTAATAACATTAAACACATGTGGTAGAAGAACAGAAAGCAATATATACTTTTTGGTAAACATTTTTTGTCATATACAATAGCTGGTTTGTTAGATATTATCTCATATCTGGACACAAAGTCACGTGACATTATAGCCAAAAAATATATGTAAGCGAGAGCAAATAGCTCTACTCATACATTCAATTTAGAAGACTTCCTTTCCCATAAAAAATTACCTGTTTTTTTAGGTTCTATTTCACTGTATGGTATAACTACTGTTCGTTTCCATGCCATAGAAATCAATGAAATATATTTTATATTTAAATAGCTTAATTACAATTTGTTACTCATCTTTGCGAACATTTAGAAATATTCTTTCCGAATTTACAGTATTACAGGTAGAGCCATGTCTGGGCAGAGGCACGCGTTCCTCCATTGCTGGCGATGCAAGCGTTGCGTCCCTGGCGGGCAACTTAATATAACAACCAATTTGTCTTATTAATACCGTTTATTTATAACAAAACGTTAATATATTTCACTCACACTACTTTCTCAATCCACTCTTCCACAAAGGTTTGTTTGTCCAACCTCTCAAAATGTAAGGTAAAAGTTATGACTATTTCCTTGTTGTTTCAAGAAAGATAAAGGGACTGAATGTTTAAGCAACATTTAAAACTTAACCCACGGAAGAGAATTGCTCCAACAACCTTTTTGGTGGTTAATGTTGTTGCTATTATGGTTGTATATTATATACAAATGTGAGTAAGCAGCCTCTTTCTTTCATATGCATCGTTTAGAACTTATGACATTCAGCATTTGCACATAGAATTCGGGACTTGCGTTATATTGGTACGGGATCTTTATTTGACACGAGAAAATGTCCAGGGTGTGTATTATTATCGAACCATTTTGTTATATTAGACAGCGTTATTAGGTTTATTGTGCTACATTGCCCACCGCATGCTCAGCGCATTTTGCTCTAGACCTTCACCTGCCTGAATAAGAAACTAAGAAGGCACCAGAAGAGGAACCGGAAACAAAAGTACAGCAAGGGCACAAAGCATTTATAATGTACATAATGAATAGCTCGATAGCAGTCCATTAATTGTAGTTCTACAGTCTATTCATTTACACTTTAATCATTCCTAGGAAGCTAAAATAGGAGATAAAGCTGAATTGAGATATCCATAAAATCAGGCGATATTGCAACTAACGTGGGCCAGGGTTCCTTTCCAGATTTTTTGTTACAAGGTTTTGAAAACTGTGCAGGTGTGCTGTTTACGTAATTATTTTATATACCTTTAGCAGAGCAGACTTTATTGTGGAAACCTGCAAACAGCTAACAAACTATGCCTTAAACTACAGTGCAAGTAGGGTTAGGTTTACTACGGAGAGGAGTTTGCACAGTGGTCAGTCTTCATTTATTGTAGAGACGTGTGAAAATGTATTCCGATGCGGGCAAGTCTGACCTACGGGAGGTAGGTAGGTTGGCATCAGTTAGTTGCGCCAGGAGGGTTCAGTTTTCTTATACCTAACCTACCTAACCAGCGAGTTCGGTGCACAGTTATTTAAGCCTCAAAGGAAAATAAAAGCAACTTTGCCACATGAAACTCAGGTGGCTTTATACAACTCTCCAGTATCAACTTAGGTATTTACGATCGTTTTCTTATTCACGTTATTCTCTCTCTCTTTGTCTCTGGTACATACATTCCTCAACCATTTAATGTCCCTGTCTTCTTTTTAAATGCATTTCCAATATTCACACTTGAAGTGTTATCCGGAACAAAATACCTCTACCTTTCATAGATTAGCAATACTTAAAATAATACTAAAGTGCGCGCTATTTAAAATTAAGTTCGTCTTGTTCCGAAAATAAATACGTTATTTTCGTTAGTACCGTTCTCAATAACAGATTATATGGACACACTACTATAATTCATAAAACCACCAAGTTAACAAATGACTTGACACCAAATGACTTAACGACCATCGCTATAAATAAAAGTATTATTTTGTTTGATAATGACAGTTCATATACAAATTCTCAATTGCGTCACTGGTATTTCGGAAGTTTCACGAAGGAGTTCTATAAATGTCAGTAATACCGATATGATACATTTCACGTTTAATTCATCCTCTGGCGCGACAGACTCCGGAATAGATAGGTGGATGGGTGGACGGGTGGACCGACCGACCGATCGACCGACCGACCGACCGACAGACAGACCGTTAGATAGATAGATAGATCGATAGATAGATCTATCGTTCGATCGATAGGTAGATAGATCGACAGACAGATGGGCAGATGAACAGATGAACAGATGGATGGATAGATAGATAGATGGATGGATAGTTAGATAGGTAAGTAGGCAGGCAGACAGACAGACAGACAGATAGATACACAGACCGACCGAGCGTCCGACCGACCGACCGAGAGACAGATAGATACACAGACAGACAGACAGATAGATACATAATAAAGTTCTCAAACTATCATATTGGACGATGAATGATATGATTCTTAAATTAGTGCAGGCTTCACAGAGCTTAGAGCGCTGCCATCCTTATTACCGTTACAAAATATGGAACTCTAATAGTTTTTAATACTTCCGTATTTAGCTAGGTCACCTGGGATGGAACTATTTCGTTTTACTACGGATATTATCACCTCGTGGGCGTTCACTACTTCTGTAAGAAGTCGTGATGAACAGCGAGTTAGGCAGCTATTTGTTGGTCTAGCCCAGAAATTTTGTCCATTATATCGCGCAATGTTACAAGAACATACTGTTGGCACTAAGAATCATATATATGATATATGATATATATCATATCATATGTGTTTGTGATTATGTGATATATGTTTTCAACCGGTTGTCTAGGGGACGTCTTTGAAATTAAGTCATTGTAAACTCTTCTTTTCTGTTTTAACATTTGCTTGTCTTAGCGCTCTATGATCCAAATTGCTTCTTTCCATTTCATATCAGGACGGGGCTTATTTGAAAATACGCTTTAATTCAGGGGATATCAAAACGTATAGGTGTTGTCACTGAAGGCTCTGTATTGAATTTTTGGACCTTAGCGAAATACTTTCCACACCCAAGTGCGACAGAAAAGCCTTCCCTTTTAAAAAAATATAACTATTGCGGAATTGTGGAATATAATCAAGATAAACCTTAAATAGCTGGCCTTGCAAAATGAAATGTATCAGACAGAAATTCTATGTTAGAACAAGATCTAGACTGTATGTGAAGTAACATTTTGTTTATCTCTTATACTTAACAGTTATTTAAAGTGAGCCAGAGTGAAAAGTAATTTTGAGGACATTTCCATCAGAAAAACATGTATTTCATTTGTCATGAAGATGTTTTAAAAATATAATAATTAATAATATAATAATTTAAAATTATCAGATCCCATTTTCGATAAAATCGAGATATTCTAAAACGCTTCCATTTAAGGGGTAGTTTGTTATTCGGAGACTTCCTTGAAAGTCTTGCTTGAGTCCTTTTAGAAGCGTAACTTATAAAAAGCTTTGGTATTAAACGTACTTTTGTGTGTTGGGTTATTTAGGAAGGATTTTCTCCATATTCGGCTGTTCCATTTCCAAAGGAATCTCTACAATGAAATTTTGGGCTCAATGCAATTCTACAAAAAGGGCTATTTCAACGCTAAAATACAGACCAACTAAGAAACCTGTACAAACTTGCAGTTTAAATATCGCGCGTGTTTCCTGACTCACTGTGATCACAGCGACACGCCGTCTCGTGCAACACAAAGTACACGTAAAACATTGCAGATGGCGCTGAAGTTATAATTGCAATTTGTATAGGTATGTAACTTAGTTACTGAGCACCTTTTGCAACATATTGGAACAGTGATGTTTTGTTTTAACTGCAAAGTAGATGCAAATGTTAAGTGTAATAATTTAGAGATACATTACACAAAATATTTCATATAAGGCAGGAAAGAAGCATTGTGTTTCAGAACTGAAGTTTACAGAGGGTTTTATAAGTCAAAAGGTTTCAACTTATATCTTTTATGGATTGATTCTACTTTCAGTACAATATGGGAAATGTTTCCTGAGCAACTCTATCACATTATAAGTACATTGCCTAGAGTTATACGAAACAAACTTATAAATTTTTCCATGTCTTTCCAAATGAAATGCCTATTCTCGGCATTTCATAACTAGGTTCGGTAGAATAGTTTTGGAAATTAACATTAGCAGGATTAGAACCATTATGTGTGTACATGTATTTAAATTAATAATTGGAAGCTTCTGTTCATATATAGTACCATGGGCTAACAAATTTTGAGGCAAGTTTTCAATTTTATTCGATTTATTTTTTATGATTGTCTTTACTACTTGTTTTGCACTCAAAATTGTTGAAACCGGAAACTATTCCGAAGAACGTTGTCTTCAATACCAAATGTTGATTGATCTGTTATTTTCCACAGTGGCCCAGTAAAACTAATTGCAAGAGGCAAACCTTCATTTCGTGTTAATATAATTGACAGCAACGCTTCTACAGGATTACGTAATAGGTGGGTAGATAAAACTTACTTCACAATAGGAAATCAATATTTCCAAATCTAGTTATTTCTCCTGTCATATATTTACTGACGACTACCACATGTTCATGTGGCTAGGTTCAAGCTAGTTACTTAACTACTACCAAATGTAATGGTGAGGTAAGATTCCCAGTCAACATCTAAGCTGCGGTAACGATACTCTCCAATCCTGGGATTATCTCTATTAACAGTTCAGTATTATATTAAACTAAACGCATACCACGTGACTCAGCGGTACCTAGGTATGTAACAAACAGTTTATAATCTAAGGTAAAAACTTTGACACCTTTTACAAATTATCTTATTGTATCATTAATACTTAAAGTCCTGAATGAGAAACAAGCAGCTGTGACAGTATGTGAAGAAAAGGTTTTTCATACAATGAGTGGCTACGTGACAGCTGAATGATGGCCCGAAGAACGGAACAGAAAACGTAGGATATATCTCTGTAAAATATCTACCGGAATTTAGTGAAGCAAAGAAGATTCAAACCTCTTATAAGAAACAGTTTATAATTTTTCGTTCACGTATTTTCTGTATTTTAATATACCAATTACTATATCGATATTACAGTCGTTTGATCTAACTATTCCTGACAACGTTTGTCTATGTTTTGAATGTTGTTAATATTCTGCCCGTTTCTGAGTAAAATAGTACCTTACCCTACACAGTGGATTGTTCTCTTCGATATCTCTGAATTACGATTTCGATTTTGAGTGTTTATATAATTAAATAAATAAGTAAATAAATAATAATAATAATAAAGCTCTTAAACCGTCATATTGGACGATGAATAAAATGCTGCTTAAATGAGTCCAGGCTCCATAAAGCTTAGAGCGCTACAATCCTTATTACCGTTTTAAAATATACATCTCCAATGCTTTTTAATGTTTCCGTATTTATTTAGGTCACCTTCCCAATTTTTCCGAAAAGCAAAACAAAAATTTGGG